>VXAY01001711.1:94440-112287 GCA_013399855.1 Oxyruncus cristatus
GAGGAGGGGCTGATACCCGCCGGCCCCGCCGCTCACACCGCCCTTCGCTCTGCTCCCGGCGGCGGCTGCCGGCGGCGGCTCCCGGTGCCCGGTCGGACGCCCGCGGGACAGGTAGGCAGGGACCGGACTCTACCCGACTTCTCCCATCCCGTCCCATCTCGTCCAGTCCCGCAGGTGCGCCGCTCAGAAGCCGCGGTGCCGGATGCGGGTGCGGTGGCCCCGGGGAGGGAGCGGGGGAGAGGCGGCATCTGTCCCGGAGCAGCGTTTGCCCTGGGCAGAAGCATCCTCAGGGTAGCGGTGGGGATGCTGGGCCGCCCAGCGGTGCCTTCGCCTTTGCGGAGTGTTTCCCTCCGCGGTCGTTCTGGCTGGTGACCGGGATGCGGGAGCGCTCCTGGCGCTCTCTCTGGCTCCCACAGCTCCCGCGCCAGCGGGACGGAGCCGGGACGAGTCACTTCAGACTCTCCGCTCAGCTGATTTTTTCCGCTAAGGGTCTGTTTTGAAAGGTTATATCGTTCGTTTTCACGGAAAGCTTTTGGCAGTCCTGGCCAGAGGCTGGAACAAGCACACACACTGGAATAGAGGGATGTTTGTGTGTATATGTAAATAAGCGTGACCTGCACGTGAAAATGCACATCTGTTTAATACTTTGACTTCGTTCCAGCATATGTCCTTCAGCAGAAGCTGCCTAGAGAAATGCTCAGTTGTGTGGTATCCTGAGCAGATTTTCTTTTGGCGGCAGCAGTAGTACTGTAAATATTTCCTATTTTGTCTTTCAGCCAAGAAATAGGTTCTATCAGGAAATTTAGGCACAAATCAATTAGGGAAAATGTGCAGCTGCTTTTCCTGAATGAGCTGGGAATGCAGTGCTTTTTGGTAATCTTATTAATTACTTAAATGTTGCTGCCAGTCATTGAGTGGCTGAAATGTAGTCTTAGAGACAAGTATTTCCCAGAGTCACATACAGCTCTCAAGTTTTTCCAAAGTACCAACTTTTCACTGTAGAGTGAGTTTAAAACCTCATTTTGGAACATGCCATCAGTAGGGAAGATGGCTTATTTTATCAGGTTTGTAACTGAGCTTTGGCAGCAGTAATTTGGAAAGCAGATTAACATAATGACTTTGTTTAGGAAAAATGTTTTCATGGAGCAACTTGGAAAAAAAAAAAAAGACAAGTGACGAAAATGGCATTTGTTTCCTAGCAGAGAAGCTATAGACCTAAGCTGAAAAGCTTAGATGCTTTAATTGAGCAGCATGTCTGATGTGAGACTGAAACTGAAAGCTGGCTTCAGTTTCCTCATCAACATCCCTAAAAGGCATTTGTGCCCAATAGCACAGTGATGGGAGTAAGCATAGGTAATTATGTACGTGTGTTCTTCTTGAAGTAGTGGGGGGTATCTTACTGTCAGAGCTGGAGATAGAATTTAGGAAAATAACAGCCTTGGTGGCCAAATTATCTGTACTGGTTGCTAGTCACTGGCCCTGCAAATTAAATGGTATTGGGATGTCTATTTTTGTTTTCCATCTCAAGTCAGAAAGGTAAGCTGGTCAGATGTGCTCTGGATTTTTAATATACTGGACAAACAGTGTAATTCAGGCCCAAGTTTCTACTTGTTTGCTCACATGGAACAGCATCAAGACATGGAATTAGATAAATAAAATTTATCTAATTTTTCTTGCCCAGACAACCAAATGCAATAAATTTAAATGTGTATTACTCCCACAAGGGGTGGATCAGGTGCATTGTTTTAGAACTGACTGTTAATATGCTGTGGAGATGCTGTGGCTTTGTGTTTGGCTCTTTAAGATTGTGCAGTTGTAAGTCTGGAAGTGTTGCAGGTCTCTGCTGGAAGATGAGCCGTTCACAGGATTGGTGATGAATTTTCTGTCTTGCTCACAGACTACAATCCATACCTTGCAGAAAAATTCTTGGCTGCTCGGTGAGCTGTGTGAACTAAGCTGGTTGTGCCTATTTAACTTCCCTTGAAATCACTTACCAGAGTTCTTTTTTTCTGGTGTGTCAGCTGGCAAAATGTTTCAGGGATGGCACACAGCTGTACAGACCAGGTTTGACTCCCCACAGACAGACATGGTAGACAAAAACTGTACTAACTTTGCCTCACTGCATAATGCTTTAGCCCTTTGTATACCACAAATTTCACAATTGAGGCATGTACCTAAAACATGGGTAGCTAATGCCAGCACTTTGAATATGACTGGTGATGTGGGGATGGGCAACTCTGAGGGCTTGTCCAGGGGTTACAGTGTTATATGAGCTGTTCCTTACCTTTAGGTGAACAGGAGAGTTTGACCAGGTTGAAAGTCCTTTGGTGACTGTTTTCCACAATCTGATGCACTGAGCTTTAGGGACACCGCCCCCCTAGGGAAGCAAATGCAGTTTAACAAAAGCAATTAACTCATCTATGCAAAGGATACTTTAGTTTGATTAACATCTAGGAAGAGTTTGGAGTGTGCTTTTGACTGCAGCTGGTAAGGATCCTTTGAATTTATATTCCGATTACTTGGCAGGAGTTTTGCATGGTCTCTCTACATAGCTCTTGTCTAGGCATTTTCACTTATTTTGGGAAGCAAATGGCTTTTGAGGAAGGTAAAAACAAAACAGATTCTTTGCATATGTGCTACAGCTTTAGTCAAACCAAAAATATGTTGATTAAAAAAAAGCAAATTTAAGTAGTAGTACTACCACATGGATGTGATCCCATATATACTTGTCTGGGTTTTTTTGATGGAACACAGTGTAGAACAGTAAAAATCCACTATTAGAGCTTCTTTAGATATGAAGTGGAATTGTGTACTGAAATAAAGTTCTTACATCTTTACTCTTCATAAACTGTGTCTTCCTTGATAAATGATACCAATGGAATCAAATTTCACTATGTTACTGACTCACTGTCAGTAGTGTGATCCCAATTTTTAATATTGAGAGATCAATTTGTCAGTAATTAGTATTTGTGTTTCCCTTCATATGCTCAAATCAGCATATCATGAACATTGATATAAATGCATTATTTTCTCATCTGTGAGAAGATTCTGTCTCTTGATACTCCAAATGTTTTTCTTCTATGAAAAGAATATGTATCATTTAAAGCCATCTGTCAGAAAAATAGGAGGAGTGTTCTGGGGAGGGATTTGCTTTACTAGAATAGCTTTATTGATTGTGTCAGCATTCCTGTTAATTAACCCATTCAAACTGTCTGGTCTTTAATTGATGTTTTGCTTTTGTAAGGATTTGTGGTTCATGCCTTTGGATGTAGACATTAGGTTTATATTAAAATGTAGACAGCCATCTCTTCATGTTTTGTATCTGATTGTCAGAGAAATTAGCCCATAGTCAGCAATGAGAGACTAATTCTCAGCTCTTTTGATGTGCAAGACAATGAAAAAATACAGATTGGGAAGCTGGAAACATACTTTTAACTTTGACATTGACTTGCTGTGACCTCGGGAAAGGAATTTAATCTTTTTTCTGTTGCTGTAAAAGAATACTCTTCTAAGCCTAACAAATTATTTTTGTTGAACACACAAAGGTGCAAGTGTGTGCAAATTTCTTCATTCAAAGAAACTTGAATATAAAGACTTTATATTAATGTGTAATTTTAGAAACACTGGCATGAACAGCTGTAGGTTGCATGGCTCCAGTGTCCACCACTCCCGTCACAGGAGATGTACAACAGCCCAAAAACAATAGCAAAAATGATCTTGCCTTTTTCAATCTAAACTCTAAGACAAACAACAAGAAGATATAAGGAAAGACAGTGAAATAATGGAAACAGCTGTCAAGCCACAGTCCTATTATTTTTCATCAAGTGTCATGGAAATGAAAATGTTTAAATGGATTAATGACAGCTTATTTTCAGATGAGAGTCTTCAAACAGGGAGAATGTAGAACCACTTCTCTGTAACACTGTTATATTACAAATGAAGGCTGGAACCATGGCCTTACCAAAAAGGGGTCAGCATCTTATTAAGTACTGGAAATGTTGGGGATATGAAGAGATCATGAAAGGCAAGGGGAGTCTCAGAGAAGTCATGAATTTATGATGATGTAGAAGGTGAATTTGTCCAGCTGGGCAAGAGAAGACCAGCAAAGGTTTGTAATGTGGGTAGAATTGGCCAGGCAGGGGACTAGGGGACCCTGACTCAGCCCAGTGGTGTTTCTGATGGGCAGTGCTTGTCTGGAAGGGTCTGCTCAAAACAGCAATGGAGGGTGTAGGGAAGAAGGAGGGCTGGTCAAGGCTGCTTAAGAAAGAAAAATGATCCACAGAGGGGTACTAGGTGTTTAGGGAAACTGATGGGTGTTGCAGGGTGGAATACCAAACCAGAGGTCAGGAGTTATGTACTTTGGTGGACTGCAAAGCAAAGAAAAATTAACTGGACAAAAAATTACGTGCATGATGGTAGGCTGTTGTTCCATGAATACCCCCATTTCTTTTGGAAAGAAACCATTGCTTTCCAAGTTT
The DNA here is from genome assembly GCA_013399855.1 of Oxyruncus cristatus. NCBI lineage: Eukaryota > Metazoa > Chordata > Aves > Passeriformes > Cotingidae > Oxyruncus > Oxyruncus cristatus. The sequence continues at coordinate 98,919 of VXAY01001711.1, forward strand.
TTTTGTGCATCACAAGCATTATGCCATGAGTTCTTGCCACATTGTGACTATCTCCTTGAGGGGTAGACCCTGCAAGCCCTCTTCAAAGTGAGTAGGGCTGTATTTCAAGAGTTTTTCTACAAGACAAAGATTTGCAGCACAAAATGATTCAAGAGCCAGTAAGGGCAGGAGGATGTTGTTCTTGACATAGTTTGGTCTCAGCCCTGTGAGAATGTTTTCCATTAATGAAAACAGAGACATCCGTGCAGGGTTTCAATTAGTTCAGCATGTTTACTGCATCTTTTGAAGTTTCTCCTGCACAGAAATTTTGTCTTATCTATTTTTCAGGGTTTTTTTTGGGGGGGGGCGGAGGGCACTTGGTGAATTTAAAGAATTTAAAGAGCAAGTAGTATAATAACATTGTCACCTGGTAAGTTACTTTGTCTTGTGGAAATGCTTTGATTTTGCCTTGTAGACATTTTTTGAATTACAGGAGAAAAATATTCAAGGTGGAGATAACTCTGACTTGGGATTTTTCCCATCCCCCGCTGTTATTTGGAGCACAATCCTCTGTTATCAAAGGGCTTAGAAAAAGTCATGATGAGATCCTCATCATGAGGATCAGTTTTCTGTGGATTTGGCACTGCTGTCTGTGCTCTGCAGTCCTGCTGCAGCTCTGCAGCAGTGCCAGTGTAGGCTATGGTTGCTGCTGAGGAGCTCCCCACCACTGGCTCCATCCATGGGGAACCAGCATGTGCTGGAGGAAGCTGTGTGTCCCAGTCCCATTCTGACCATCATAGTTCATATCTGAAGGTAAAGACTACAGGGTGTATTTTGCTTGGATTGCAGGGGCAGGCAGGAACAGCGAGGTTGCCAGCTAGGGAGGGCTTGCAGCTGTGATGCTGTGCTTGTCTTCTCCTAAACTAGCTTTTAGGGCATCCTTCTGACCTCACATACAGTGAAGCTGAACTAGGTGAAACTTATTCCTGTGTTTTGTCCCTTTGGTCCATTCAGACTTTTTGCAGTACCAAAGTCTATTTTTTATTAACCACATTAACTTTGGTGTTGATTCAAACATAGTGATTTAAGTGATGGCTACTTTATGTTTCTTGCCCTTTTCTCCATAGAGAAGCTTCATAATCAGTTGATTTGGATGAGAGCTTTTGAGTCCTGACTTTTAAAGTTTCGGTGTTGCTGCTGGACTGATGAACTAAAGAGCAGTGAGAGTTTCGATTGCAGGGCTCTACCAAAAGGAGCCCCCAAAGTGAATGTTTTGTGTGAAAGCATGCCTTGCAGTTTGAGCCCAGAGTGACAATGATTGTAACACAATGCTGTTCATGTGACAGTGAGACAAAGAGGCCGTTATGCACGGCTGACTGGCATCAGATCCTCCAAAAGCCAATAGTCAGACCAAGCCCAATCACCCTGAGAATGTGAATACACTGGAAGCACTTGCATGTTAAAAAAGAAGAAAAAGAGGTGTGTGTGTGCACCAAGGTCTGGTTAAGTTATAAGTACAAAATGACATAATTGGTTTGTTTATGCTTTTATGGAAGTTGCTGTCAGGAATCAGCAAAAAACATGTAACATATCACTGAGAGCAGACATAGTGGGAACAAGATGGAGTATGCCAACAGGCCGAGTAGACCTTCCACTTCCTTTGCTCCATGCTACAGGGTTGCTTGCTACCGTGTGCTTTTGAGCATGTGTAACTGAATTTTAGTTTCCTCTAAAGTGTTTGCAAAATTTTTGGACCACACTAGTCTGTTAATACACACAAACGTCATGATCATTGGAACTTAAGCCCAAATAATGCCTGTGTGTGTTTGTGGGAAGCATTTGTTTGCAGATTTATAAACCCTCTTCAAAGGGTTCAAGAGCACTTGATACATTAAGAAATGTCCCTGACAATTTATTTGCAGCAGTCTTGGTCCCAAAGGCAGCATACTTTATCAGCCATTGCAAATCTACTGAGTAAATAGGGTACAGCAGGTGGAGTGGAAAACTCTTCAATTAGAAAGGTATTTGTTTAAAAACAACTGTTTCGCCTTTGCAGCCTTGAGGGCTGGATTGACTTCTCCATCACATAGGAGTTGGCACCTGATGATGACCAGAGTTGCTGGTGATCCCACCCAGCAAAGGGGTTTAGCCTCATTCTTAAGTACTGCCATATGTCACTTTTTTTCCGCTTTTATTGCTTTCCCAGGTTAAGAAAATTTCACAATTTGCACGGACTGCCTGACTCTGTTGCTCTGTTGCCACAAAAAAGAGAGCCTATCTCTTTATTATTCTCATTTTGCATATGAAAACCCCACTTAACTCTCATGTCCCCTTCCCTCCTTCTGCTCAGATGCTGAAAACACAAAAGTAGAACAATGTTTTGGGCCCTTTTTTTAGCTGCAACCTGTGTGAGAGCTGTATCTGGGCCCCTTGGGATCTGGGGGAGACCGCTTGGGACAGAGCACTGGACGAGGTATCTACCAGTGGCATCGCCGGATTGTCCCTTTAACTCGTGGCTCCGCTTGCTCCGTAATGGAGCTTTCCTGCCTTTTTAATCCACGCCACATGCGGGTGACCCGAGCAAACCCTGTGGGAAGACAGAAGCCCTGTTGTGTGTTTGTAGAGCAGTTGCTCGGAAGCTGATGTACAGCTGTGGCCGGGCTTGTTTGGAAGTGAAGAGTAACTTGATCTTTTAATCTTTTTTATTTTTTCTTCTTTCCCCCCCTCTCCCCTCCCCCAGACTGATATTGTAAATAACAACTGTTTCTGGAGGGTACCTGCCAGTGAGACTGAAATGTATATTTTAGATTGAAGGGTAGACTTCATGAAGATTTTATCAGTCTGCATAGAATGTCCTTTTTTAAAAAAAGTAAATTAATTTTAGGTTTCATTTCTTTTAAAATAGCAGGCATAATTGAACAAAGGCTGAGGGTCCAGTTTTCTTACTTGCCTTGAGCAAATCAGGAGTAACTCAAGTGAGATCAGTGGACTTTCAGAGTAGCTGAGGTGAGGTGCGTGATCCTGGGTCCCTTGTGCATCACCTGGTTCATGAATTTTAGGATCTGTGAAGACACATCTTTGTCATACAGGTATCCCAAAACTGCCTTCACCAAAGACACTTTTAATAGATAATTAAATTTTCTTTTACAAAAAGCAGATTTTCCATCTCTGTGATGGACTCTGCCAAGAGTGCACACCCACATCAGTGTTCTTTGTGCTTCAGGGTTGGTTTGGATCAAGGGCACAACACCTTGCAGACACTGCTGTGCCACAGAGCTGTATCACTTCAAGACAGAAGATGGTTCTGTACAGAAACATCACTAGTTCCAGGGAACTTGTTTAAAATCTGAACTCACAAAAGAGTGCATTTTTAATTATTGAGCAAGAAGATTGGGTGAGTAGTTGTTGAAAAAGGAAAACAAAAACACAATCAGAGAGAAGCTTCCTTGCTTTAAGTGCCCCTGTTACTCTCAGTGAATTTTCCCTCTCTATAACCCATTTCAGAGAGCCGTGAGACATAATCTCATCTCTGGAACAATATTGTTCCTCTGCAACTTTAAGGCACACTTTAGATATGCTGTATTATTTCTTGCTGAGCACTAGTTCATGCCAATTTGCATTTTGTATGAATAAAGACAACCAGGATATGCATTCATGGTAAGTGAACCTCAAAGGATGCAGTGATTTGGAGTTCTGGTGTGCACCACAAATTTGCAGAAGAAAATTTTTGTGTCTGTTTGCAGATTGTCCAGCTTTCTGTGTGTGTTTTGGCAGTGGATCAACTTCAGAAATAAGATTTTTGTTTGGTTTGTTTTGCTGAAGTAGTGCTGGGATGCAGGGAAGAAATGTTCTTTCTCATCTAGCAAATGAGAGATGTGGTAAAGAAAGGATGAGGTTGCTGCCTCTTGGTCTGCACCAGGAGGTTTTTGGAATTAAGTAGAAATCCATTGTAGTAACATCTCTGGAGCCTGCATCCTACTTTAAACTTTCTCTTTTTCTGCTGTGGGATTCTTGCGCTACATTTGTGAAAATTATCCTGCTTGTCTTGTATTGCCCATCTTCAGGGAAATAGCAGAGTTTTAGTTCATTGAGGTTTTCTCTTAGGCATATATCTGTGTTTTTCTTCATTGCTGTTTCCAACAAGAACATCATTGGGAAAAATACAGAAATGAAAAAGCAGACAGACAAGAGGGCCTCTTCAGAGGTGACCCACATCTGTAAAAAAATTCTCTCCATCGTGATATGGTGTGTAAATATCTAAGACACAATCTGTATTTATGATACCTGTGCTACACCTACAGTAAGTAGTGGAAGCATAATAGTCATGTCATTGCCACTGTGGCAGAATATCATGTTGGAGACATAGGTCCATGGGTAGGCTGAAAATGGAGACTAGCAGACCTAAGGTCTGTTTTCAGCTCTGTTGTTCACTTGTTTTGTGAAATGAGATAAGGCATTTAGACAGGAGACTAAATACTTTCCATATACAGTATGGTTATTAAGAGTAGCCTTAAGAACAAAGGGTCTTCCAGTGTTAGAAATGTTGAAGATCTTATAGGCAGTTACGGCAATAAAATGCTGGATGGGAGATTATTACAAAACATGTATCTAAAATAAATGTGCTTAAAGGGATCCTATCTTTTGCTAAGTTCAGTAGGATGAGGGAAAACAACTATTTGCAAAAGAGAAGATATCCCAGAGATAGAGAACCACGTGGAAACTGTCTGGACTTCCTCACAGCATGGAGCAGTCTCCGACTCCTGAGAGCATAACAAACTCCTTCAAACAGTGACATAGAGCATCTGCCCTGGCTCATCTTGCCTGTCAGGACAGACTCCTTCCAGAAAACAGTCACTTGCTGTCCTGGAGGGAGGGAATTGGAGTGTCCCAATCTGCCCTCCAGAGAGAAGAAAGATTTATACATGGATTAGTTCAGTGGGCAGCTGATAGGTGGGGTCAGGTGAAGTGCCTAAGGCTTGCTCCAACCCATGGTAGGCAGCTTTGCTTTAGATTCCATCACAAAGGCATCCCTCTGCCTTTCAGGATTAGATGTAGTGGATATTAGTACAGTTTTCGTTGCTCTTCCACACATTCTTACCTTTCTTTGCACTCTCTAGAGCAGCACAGAAAAATTGGTAAAAGGAAGGTCAGATAATCCCTTGCTTCTTATTGGATGAAATAGATGAAAAGTGATTTTAAGCAATATTGCAGCTGGCCTGTCTGTCTTCCTTGTTGACAATAGCAACATACGTTTCTGTGCTCTTAGTAGAAAGCCTGTGTGAAATTTGAAAAAATAAGTTATTTGAGGGAGGAAGGCTGTGTAAACTCAGAGTCATTTGGCTGTCAGGATGGTAGATGCTAAGAGTTTGGTGTTTAGAGCCAAAAGAAGATCAGCTGGTCATAAATCCATTGTAATAGCAGTTATTGGCCAGCAAAAGATACCTAGAGTTTTCACCAGGTATCATGGTCTCTGTATATCGGAGACAACAAGCAGTTTTGTAAGTGAGTTCAGGTTTCATTGCAAATTTCCATGCGGTTCAGAGGAGAGTGTCCATTCTGGTTTTGCTCTTCCCAGAAGCTCCCTCACTGCTCTTCCCAGTCCCTCTGCAAATGCTGTGCTGTTTTTCACTGTCCTCTCAGCCATTTGCTCATTTGGTAGCAAAACAGAGCAGCAGATGTACTGCTGAATGTGAAACTTCGTGTTGTGCAGTTTCCAAACTCTGGGTTGCTTATGGCTGTTGCCCATTAATGAGTGATGGCACATTCACACATTCAGATGATCACCGTGTTTCCTTCTGAAAAGAGTGATTGCTTTTTATTTATCTCAATGCCCCCCCATGCACAACTTGCAATACTTATTTTTATTTTTAATAATGACTGAACCAAGGCCAATGCTTCTGCAGTTTTTGCTGAGAGGCAGCAGAAGTTATAACAGAGATGCTGCCAGTGCCAGTTGGGCTATAAGTTATAAATCTACTTATAAAGTTTGCCTGTTTTCTGGCACAGTCTCTGACACATACACTCCAGTCAATCACAGTAAAGTGCCTACTAACAGATGTGGCAATTAAGCTGAAGAATTCTGTCTCTCTTGTTTAATTTTTATTACACAGAATAACAGAGTACCTCATTAAACCAACCATCATAGAGATTTTTTTAATTTGTCATACAAATGTCTGCAAAAATTAGATCTCTGAATGGAGTGCCTTGTTACCGAAGGTGCTTTGTCAGACAGTTCTATGAATAGACCATTTTTGTAATGACAGATACGTGCTTGTGCTACTGCTGTCCTTTTACATACTGCAAAGAGGTACAGGTATAAAGAAGTCAACATGTGTCCTGAAGGATAACGTTTTGTGGGATTTAGGACCTTGTGCTCAAGTTAATAAAAATGTGGTGTTGATTCTTCTGGGTTTAAATTACACTGCCTTCAGCTGAAGTCAGCAACGGACATTTAAAAAGGTTTCAGATAACCTGTAACCAAATTAAATTAGCATATTAAAATAAGAGAAATTTTCTTGGAAAATGGTATTAATTGCAGCCAAAAAAACTCATCTTCTGGTTGTTAGACCTTGTGAGGCATTTGCCTTCATTAGGTCCTTTTACTGAAGTACTGGGCACTCTTTTTAAAGAGTCTCTGATTCATCATTAAAAAAATTTATTGAAGAATTTAATGATTTGAGGTGTCAGAAATTATGGTAAGAGAAAACTGAAAGTGATGTAAATCAGAACCAGAATGTTTGATATGAAGTCACTCTTTTAGTATCAAAGTGGCTTCATGCATAAAATACAAGCTGTTTACTTTATCAGCATTGGAAAGAACTTGGCTTTTTACTGTCCATCGTGAGTGTTGGTAGGAGTTTTATTTCTTGGAAGCCTCATTTATTCACTAAAGAACGGCATCTTGTCCTGCAGCTTCAACTATTTATCTAGGAGTATATTAAAATAGCATTTATCTGTGTTTACCTGCATGTATATATATGCCCTAGCGTGCAGAAAGGCTGCCAACACCACTAGCACCTAGAAGGTTGAATTTCTCCCTAAGAATGTTTTATTTCCTCTGCTGACAGAGACGGAGACTAAGCACTGAAATTCTACACCTGCGAACATGGGTTTAAATTTGTGCAGCTACTCCTTAGTCTGTTGTTCATAGTTGAAGGTGTCCCTGCCCATGGCAGGGAACTGGATCTAGATGATGCTTAAAGTCCCTTCCAACCCCAACTGTTCCATGAGTCTGTAGATATTACAGGCCACAGGTGGGATTATGAGACAAAAAGTGTTTCCCTGAAATGTCAAGGTACAGTGCAAATCAAACAAGCTGTGAAGAAAAAGTCATGGGAAGACTCACAGATACAAGGATATGTGAAAGCCATATAAAAAATGTGGCTATAGGATGGCCTCATCAGGTTTATGTTGTAATCTCAATGAAAGTTATTCAGGGTAGAGTTCCCTCTGACTTCAGTGGAGACAGGACTTGTCCCTTGAACTGTGGATTGGGTAAAAAACTAGAATTAACCCATAGCTTTCAGTTTTGCATTATGTTCTTCCATTTTCCCCTTTGAGTAAGGAATGCAGGAGTATTCATTCAGGAGAATCAGGAGTATTCAATGCAGGAGAATCCACTCCAACCTTTGCAAATAACCAGAATAAAAGACAGAAGTAAATGAATGGTCAGAAGAAACACTTTTGGGTTCCCCATCCTTCTACGAAAATGTTTTGAATTTACTTTATGGGTTGGGGCAGTGGTGTCAGTGGCGTGTGAAGCTTGTGCTGTGAGTCATAGATGCTTTGATTGCTGGAGGTGGAAAAACGGATAAGTAATGCATTGAAACATTCAGAAGTTGTAAAGTGAAATGGCATCAGAGTTAATTAACTTTTTTTTTTTAAAGCGGATCATTTGGAAATTGAAATTTGTAATAAAGTACTGTGATAAAGTTTTAGAGGAGTGTAATGCTCTGTTTACATCATAAAAACAGGAGCTAACTGGAAAGACAACTTTATTTTTTGTAGGGTGTTGTATGCAAAATTGCATTTCACTGGATGATTTACAAAGACAAAAGTACTGAAGCAGAGTTGCCATCGAATTTTTTTCACAGATTATAGCGTCTTGTTAGCAACTAGAAGTTTTAAACAAATGCAGGAATTCATACGTCTGATTTTCACAATGAAAAGGAGTGAGAGGCTGCAACTAGTGTAGAGAGCTGCAGACTGAAGAATTTTGCTGGTGATAACAGAGGTTGTGTCTGGGAAAGGGAAAAATCTGTTGTATGATGGAAATGTACATGGAAAAAGAGAACATGCATGTGATGGGGGAGAGGAAAAGAGACAGAGATGGTCTTTGAAGAGGGTGAAACAAAAAGCAAAAGACTTTTAAAGGTGGGCACATTTGAAATTGATCCTAAATTGCACAGGAAGCTAAAGGAATTTTGTGAGTGCTTTGATTGTACTTCTTTATATCCTGGCAATAAACTGGAAGTGACACAGTGTCTGGAAGGCTGATAATAGGGAAAGAGGGGTCACAGAAGCTTTGGTTAAGAGAGGGTAAAAACCATGAATGAGAATTTCCACAGTGGGGGAACCAGGCATTGGTGTACTTAGGCAACCACAGGATTGTCCCAGGCAGATTGTCAGCAACCACAAATTTTTCATAGTTGCATCCATTAGTGCAATGTCTTTTCTTACGATTTGTATTAGAAAAAAAATATGAGGTATCAGAAGTCTGGTGATGCTGTCTGCCTAAGGGACTATGGCAAAGATTTGATATAGGTTTCTTATCATGTTAGTCTCTAATTTAATGCAGCTTTCATAGGTGCTGCTAATATCTAGGTTGAGAAGTAACTCTCCTTAAATATATGCATCCAGCCACTTGTACTTTTTAAATAGACCTGGGATTAATATAAAGACAGATGGTCCAGTAAGGAGTACATTATTTGTTTTTAAAAAAAGGGAAAGAGGGAGAAAAAGAAGTCTGTCTATGTGGATATGATTTTTGTCTAAAGCCTATACCATATAACCTCTATTAATTTATATATTTTTTGCTTTCATAACTGAGAACTGACTGTTAACACTCAACAGCCACTCTGGGAAAGATGCCCAGGGCTGAGAGGTGCCATCTGTGTATGGACCTGACATAGTTTTGTATGTTTCACCTGAAGTGTCTTGTAAAAGGTGCCATTTTATCTTCTCAGAGTGCTTTTCAGATAGTGTGATTTGGATTCTAAACAGCTTTAACTGTCTTTATTTGGTAACTTCTTGTCTGGGTGGAAAACAACGAGGCAGCATATTTAGCCAAAACATTTTTTTTGAACAGTTCATCCCACTGACTTCCCATGGGAATAATCTTTAAACATATTAGTACCATGTACTGTAGGTAACCTTAGTGATCCCATTTGCACATTCAAGACCCATACTTGTTATCTGCCTGAAAAAAATTTAAAAATATAATATTTTAAAGTGGAAGGGCTCTAATTTAGCATACAATGACAGCTACAATGAAGTGCCCCCATGTTCGGGATGTTTTTACAGCCTTCCTCTGAGGAATAATAATGAATCCATTTGAAAAGTATCTGGCATGCTGGCATTTGTCTTTACCATGCCTCCTTGCCTTGTGCAAACTTCACCTCCACTAACCTCTCTTTTCCTTCTCCTTTTAATACTGATTTGAATACTGATAAATGGATATATCGCCCTGCCAGCTTAGCAGCTACAGAAGCTCTCACTGAACGGTGAGAGGGCAGTAAGTGAAGTTGGTGGGCCAAAAAGAGTTGCTTTTCAAGAGGCCAGAAACTTCAAAATTTACTCCAATTGACAGTTTTAGTACAGTTTAACACGTGTTTTATGTTACTTAAGATCAGATCAAGTATTATTGCATTTATATTTAGTAGGGATGGTAGAGATATGCAGTCTGGGAAATGGCAGCATTACTTAAAGGATTGTGATGCTGTAGCTTTCAAAACTGGTAATTCCAAGACTTACGGGCAAATAAAGTCTGGTCTCCTCCAGATTTGTGCATTATCACTATTCTCTGGAACTTTACAATTCAAGACTTCTTCAGTTCTGTTACTTCCAGTTTAAATGACCAGTGGATTTGGAAGTTATTGGACATGAGGCCAGAACACATGCAAATATTGTGATTACATAAACCTTATTTTCCTAGGAAGCTCTGCTAATTCAGAGACTGAAAAATAAAAAATTATCTAACTATTAACTGAGGAAAAATGGCAATTTATTAGTGATATATTTTTCTTAATAAGATGGCACTTGAAAAGAGTAGCAGCATATCTGTCTTCATCAAGAAGACTTGTTCTGGTACAGCCTATGATTTGGTTATTCTCCAGGTACAAGTCTAAATGAATTGTTTTTCCCATTTCATGTGCTTAGCCCCATCTTAAACACTTTGGACTCTTCAAATGGGTCAGTCTGTTTTACTTTGCCTCTTAGATATTAACTCAACTCTGGGCCTTAGTCTGGGGTCCAATTTGAGAAAAGACCCATCAGTTTACATTTGCTGTGATTGTACATCTTCAGCCAGTCCAGGGTCTTTGTATTTGCTTTATAAGTGAGATTTCATGTGACAAAGCATCGAAGTGACTTACGGATTTCCGAAGGGAAAATGCCTTCTGCTCCTCATCCATTAATTCTCTAACATAATCGATAAAAGCAATCAGTTGGGGGTTTGGGTTTGTTGGGTTTTTTTTGTTTTGTTTTGTTTTGTTTTTTTCTCTGAAGTTAACACAGGATTAATCATCATTGACAAGATTAGGTCAGATTCCAATTTTGCTTTCCCTGACACTGGTAGTGTAAGAGATGTTTTTTATAAAGATATTGTGCCCCTTGTAGAGGAGCTGAACCTCAGGAGTGAAGACAGTATAATGTCCTGGAAAAGACTATGTAAGAAGTAAAAGACCAAACAATTTGTCACCAAAAAAATGTTTAAAAACCTCTTTATCTGATCTGGAGCCATAATTTTCAGTTGCAGATAGCAGTCCCTAAATCTGCGAATGGGGGTGTGGCCTTTGTTGTGCTCTGGAGAGTGTGAAGGCAAAAGCACCAGGAAGGGACCCTGCAGCAATGACAGTGTTGTTTACAATTCATTCTGAAAGCTGATGAAAACTATCACGGACAGAAGGAAGATTTTTTTACAATACCACTTGCTATACGTGCCATTTAATGCAATGTAAATGTAATTAAGAACAGCCCTTGGGTTTACAGCCCAGAGAGGGATTTGACATCCCTGTACCAGATCACTCCAAAAGGGCAGAAATGAGGGTTGTAAAACCTCAGAGATACTATGAGAGGCTATGAAAGCCTCTTACTGTTCTGAAGTTCTTCGTCTAATTAAATGGCATGTTCCTGCTGCATTTTTCATGTTTCAGTGGTAAAAATGCTTTTGCAACAGTAATGAGAAAGCTGCATCAGCGTTTCCCTTGGTCTTGGGTCCATTATGTCATGTTAGCAACTGTATCGTACTATTCTCTCTTGCTCATGCAGTTCTAATCCTGGTTAATTCACTGGCAGCACTTGATTTTGCTGACCAAAAAATATTTGTTTGCAGCCTTGAGTAACCTTCACTTCTTTTACATTATTTAACATTGTACCTTCCTCTGCTCTCCCTGTTCCACTTGTATGAATTTTCCTTCTGTTACAAGAGCTGCATTCTCTCAGTTTTGCTTGTGCTTCTGCTCTGGATGGGTGGAGAGATTAATTTGTAGTCATGTCTCAATTTTCACCTCATGGAAGGGAAGCATTTGTTTGCCTTTTTTAGTTATCTGTTCTTTCCCTGGTTTTGATCCTGAACTCTGTATAGCATAAAAAACCTAAACCAAAGCAAAACTGTCAACACAGTTGGTAGTGGTAGAGAAAGTGCCTACAAATCTCAGATAATGGATAGTAATAGTTAGCTGCCTGTGCTTATGTGGTGCACATACAGGATTTTTCATCTGCTTACCAGTAAGACAAATTAGTTTATGTAGTTGCTCACATTTAAATGTATTTTAGGGGAGTGCCTGTAGTTCATGTGAGCATATTTTGTACATCTGGTACACCATTTTAGAATGTGCTTGTTAGTAATTATATATATATATATATAGTNTATAATCAGATTAATTTTCAATATGACTATTATTGATTATCTTCTTTTTATAAAATAAACATATAATGACTTAAATTTCCTTAAGTAGGTTACAGAAACTTAGGGGGCTACTCTACAGTTGCTTCATGCAGCTGCACTGCTTTACTGTTAACATTTTTGAATCATGGGCCTGCACTAAATTTCAGGGAAGCAGAGAAGTCTCTGAGCTAAACAGACAGGACCTCCATTAAAATTCCTGACCAAAATGTGAGTAAAGATGCAGCTTTTTCAACAAAAGTTTTTCCTCAAATGCTATAGAAAATGCTAACGGACAATAAGATCTTAGTGTTCAGTTGCGTACTTCAGTGGAAGAAAGATCCTGGTGCTGTAGGTCAGGAAGCCTTCTGTTTTAGCAAGAGGGTTTTTTTTGGTCTCATATATCTACTAATCACTAATTTATACACTGAAGGCATTCTCCAATATGAGCGTTTTCAGTACTTGAACTACAGATCCTATGTACAGGTAGATAGTGAAAATACTCATGTATTACTGGGTGAGATAATTTGAGCAGTATATGATGTGAAAAGTGAATCTCCTGAACAGTTTTTATTAGTGTGAACGGTAGACAGCAAGAGTTAAATGAGTCATCTACATCGTTTATTGCTAATACAAACACTTTAGCAATGCTAATCAGCTGTACTGATTTTCCTTAATAATTAAGCACAAGATCTGGAATGCAATCAGGTTTTACACTAGGGGGTTCATGCAAATTATTTTTTAATTTATTTTAAATTTCATTAAATGTATCCTGCAAAACGAAAGTTGCTGAAGTTGAGAATAAAAGGAAAAAAGGAAATACCATTTACAGTCTGGTTAATCAAAGTGACTATTCTCAATGAAATCATGACTTCACTGGAATTATTAAAAAGCTGAAAATACAGCTGCTTTTTAAATAACTGTACATTGGCTGCTTCTCTGCATGCAGAGAAACAGTTACAGACTATGAAATGCCTTTCAGCAGTCCTCATTTTTCAAGAAGGATTTAGCAAAATAGGTTCATCTCTGTATCCTCAGATATCTTAAATATAATAGTTTCTTGCTGTGAGCTTTTTTAAGTTGACTTCTGAAGAGGGTATTGCAAACTAAGACTATTTCACATCTATTAGTTTTTTTCCTTTCATGGCCCTGTGGACTCTTTTCTCATAAGCTAGTTATAGGTGTGGTTCACTTTATTCAGTTCCATAATATTTAAGGAAATTTCTATTTCTGATTAGTTTATTAAAAATATTTGTACTAAACCAAACATATGTATTAGAAATTATT
>VXAY01001711.1:118948-197951 GCA_013399855.1 Oxyruncus cristatus
GTCTTCTGGTGGCTTTCTTGTAGATTGATCCTAGCAGCATTTTGGTAGCTTGAAAATTAACTTCACATACAGTTTCTGACAGTGTAGAACATTTCTAAGAACATTAATGGAGAATTTTGCCTGTTGAATTTCCACAAAATATGAAATAGAAAATGAATTATCTATTTTAATGCATAATTGGATATCACTCACTTTAATAACAGTCATCGAGTATAGGAAAAAAGGATATGTTCTAACATGCAGAATAGAAGTGAAGAATTTATTTGAAAAAACATGTTTATTATATATTTTAAAATATATTTGAATTTTTTTCATGATAAATGTTTATTTTAATTAATTTTGGGGAAGTTGTGGTCATTTACTTAATGTGCATAATTACTGCCAAACTGTTTCAAACTTTGTTTATGCAACAGGCAGCATATGTAAAAAAATTATTGCACTAGACATGGGGTTAAGGGAACCTGCTCTTGCGGGTGAAATCACGGCAAACAATTCCACAAAAAAGCAGGATAAAATAGTTTATGTGTTCCTGATACCATTCCTGTCTTTTCAGCTTATTCTAGTGCTTTTCGTGGTGTTCTCACATTTTTGTAGATAATTTAGTAAATTTTGTTTCTCTTATCCCCACATCTAGTGCAATAATATTTCTACACATGCTGTGTGTTACAGATGTTAACTAGGATTCATTTGCCAAGAATCATTTAGCCCAAAAGGTGTCTAGAGAACAATTTATTTTGGTTACAGAATATATTGTTATGTAAACCCAGAGTGTGGATCCCTGTGCTCAGCATTGCATGAGGGAAAGTGCAAGGAGATGCTCCATGAGCTTCTTCTGTGCCTCTCACTAGGTCCAATTTCTTACAACATTTTTATTTTTGTCTCACAGTTTGCTGGCAAGATTTTTCACACATTTGGTTTGTGGAGACCTTTAGTGACCCAGGCAGTACTAACTAGGCATGAATTTTCAAGGATACAAGTAATTCATGTTGAGTTATAAGACTAATGGAAAATCGCAATGTATTATTTAAACTCAGTCTTTTCATAATAAATAAATAGAGAACAATGAAATAGATTTGCATTTATATGGTTTCATCATTTAAAAATTAATGTTCTCCCTGTTGATTTCTAAAGAAGATAATTTTATTGCAAATCTGAAAAGTTGCTTGTGAGAACGAAAAGTTGAGAATGAAAATTAAAGGCTGTAGAAATAAACGATTAATGACTGGGAGCATAGATAACCAAATATGTTTATGATATATGTGATTGATCTCTGTGGGCTTTTCTTTTTTCTTGGCCACACAAAATGTAAATATGACCAATGTGCTTCATCATCTTTAATTAGAAAAAATCCAGAACATTTTACAAGTATTTTACCTAAGTACTGTAGAGAATTTTCAATCCATTCAGAAGTAAAATTGATTCACATGTAGCCCCATTAAACTTTTTTCTATTGTTAACTTTTGATATAGCAGTAGATTTCTGTTGAGGTTTCTCTAGAAATGTTGGTACAAATAAAATTCTCCACACGTTTCAAGTTTTTAAGTCTCCTGTGCACAAGTTTTAAGTTTTTAAGTTTTGCTGTTGTCCAAAGTAAAAGGAAATACAAACATACTGTGTATGTATTTTGGAAGGCTAAGGGTATTTTGCAATGAATATGATGCCAGCAAAAGGTTGCTAGTTGGAGATTCTTCCTTTGGTGTATTATATTCTGGGTCAGTTACATGGATATACCAGGTATCAAAGCCATTTCAACTTTTTCTTAGAAGTTTTAAATAAAAACTCTGTTTCAAAGTAAACCTTCACTTAGAAACACATGTTTGTAAATCGTTAAAAAAAGGTGGGGGGGGAAGAAAAATTTCAGGCAGCTCTGCTTAGCACTTAGAATAAAGGTTGCAGTGATTCAGAGGGTTTATATCTCATGTCTTGCTTCGATCACCATCACTGTTTCTTTTATGCTTCATTTGAACTGTGCAATTGTTTGGAAAAATTGGTATGGTGCTGGTGTGTTGCAAATCATATTTTATCCATTCTGTTGCGAAAGAGCATTTCTTTTCATGCCTGCTGACATTCACCTCTTTTTCCTGGCATGAGAATTTTCTTCAGCGAATCAAAGGATGGTTGAGATTGGAAGTCATCCTGTCCAAATTCCAACCAAAGCCTCTTGCCCAGGACCATGGTCAGATGGGTTTCCAACCTATATCATACTATGACTGTTTTTTCATTAAATGTGAACAATTTTCTTGTTGTTAAATGCAGAAATATTTGAGTAACACTAACATGGTTTTAGTTGGAGGCTTCAAACTTAGGAGAAATAGACGAGACTGAAGTAAAATATATTTTGAACAGATGCCATCAAAGTTTAGTACACTGATGTTTATTTTGCTTTTAAAAGATAAAAAGATCTGGATTAGGAGTATTTTGCAATGTTTTTACAATTTTCTTTTTTAGTGCTAGGAGTTCTTTAATTGTTTTAATTTTTTATTTTCTTTCCTGACAGCTCATTGTGCTGATAAATGTGTCCACGGTCGTTGTATTGCTCCAAACACCTGTCAGTGTGAGCCTGGCTGGGGAGGACCCAACTGCTCCAGTGGTGAGTTTTCACCTGCCTCTGCCCGTCTTGTACTCTTTCCATGGTGTTGTCCTCTCTTTTGGGCAGATAATCTTCAGTCCTGTGCTTGGGCTTCTGCTTTCTGGTCAGGGTTTTTGTCCTGAGTTATCAGGTTACTCTGCGTAACCTCATTTTTCTTCATTTACTTGCAAACAGTGTTCCCATGTAGCAGCACTGAGTGTTTTCTTGTGTTCAGAAATATGCAGATAACACAGAACTTTGTATTTGGAGCAAAGCAGTGTGAGTAAAGCAGATATGATTATATTCTAACCATGAGAAAATCTCACTTTTTTTATTTTACTAATATGCAAAGAGTGATGGTGCCAGGTCACATTTAAAAGCTGTGAGTAAAGCCTTCCTTACAACTCTATCCTCCTTTTTCACTCTGCTGCTAACTTTTCCTTTTTTTCCTTCCTTCTGTTTCCCATTTGCACTAGTAGTTGCTCCCTGACTGCCCAGTCTATATATATCTACTGTAGTCTCATTTCCCAGACTTTCTGCTCCTTCCCTTTGCCAGAAAAACACATACAGGAGATGAGGGGAGCAAAGCTGTGCAGGCCACAAATCATTGTCTTTTCTTCCCATTGCCTGAACTACAGTTTCTCAGGGTAATTTTTTAATTCATTATTATCTGTTATTTATTCCACTTTTCTGGTCTCCTCTGTAATGGCTTTGGAAATGTAATGTTGAGGGTAACATTAAAACCATATATTTTGTTACAAACAAGGTCAAGTTTGGTTACCACTAGTGACTGTCCACTGGAAAGGAATGTATTTTAGGCAACAATTTAAAAATGTATGTATAATTTAAATTTCACAGACAATATAAATTTGTAAAACATAAACCAGAGCTTGATGTCTTGCACAGATATTGTGCTGCTACTTTACTTATTATGTTATTCCTCTAAAAATAACACTTTGATTATCAGCAGGACAGAAATAATATGGCTGTATTTTCACCCCTTTTTTTTTTCCCTCCGTAACAAAAATAGGGAATTGTTCTTTTTTTTTGCAAACATGGTGCTGTAGTAACTCTTCATCTGGAACTGATGGTTGTTCTCGCAGCATATTTTGGGAGGTGGGGAAGAATTTAACCATTTCAAAAGTATTACATTTGTTGTATAATTTTTTTATATGCTTACATGTGATTCAGACACAGCTGTAAAGGAATACCAAGTTTTGCATAACGCATAAAACTGAAAGAGTAATGCAATGTTGCTGTAATACTGATCTTAATCTAGTGCACTGAGTTTGTCGAAAGAAATTGTCACGAGATGTTATCTTTCTTTCTGAAAATCTTGTGAATAGAGCTCTTCTTTAGCTAATCAAAGATGCAGAAGAAACATGACTCATTAGACAAGGCAGAATGCAAAGATACTGTTATTTATGGTGTTTTCCAAGTTCGAAACTTCCCAAAAAGGTACTTTGGATGAGACAGGAACATCTAAATCTGCCTTTGGAAATGATTCTTCCTCTCACAGGGCTTCTAGCCTTACCTGCCTGGTATAATTTATTTTGAATGCATGTGCAGCTCTTTTTCTCCGCTTCTTCCTCAGCTGGTTGTCTTCGGTTGATCCCCAACTTGGTTAGTTTTAGTAACAGAAAGGTAGAATGAGACAAAATAAACGTGTTTTTTTAATAATGACTTTGTTGATATAGCAAGTTATTAATTCAATAAAAATACATTCCAATTGCCCTACTGTAATAATGCCCATCAAATAAATATTTTAACTATGTAACTACTTAAGTGAATGATGAAACAATAATTACAAGGCAGGTTTTAACGGTTACTGATGACCGAAAAGAATAACCCTGACTGAAAAGGTGAGATTTTTTTCAAAGTGTGAGGTTTTAGGCCAACTTCCAGATTTAGTGATCTGTTCATTTTCATGGTCCCAGACATGTTGGAAGGAGCTGTTCTACCTAAGGACTAAATGTTTTGGAAAACTGCAGAACTAAACATCTTCTTCCAAAGTACTGTCCTTTCTCTATTAGGATTGTTTGTTCTCCTTACAAAGAATTTAATCTGAAAGTATCTCAGAACAGAGTTGTTCTCTTGTTGCAGCATCTGTCCATCTGCCAGCCTCTACCACCTTGATCTTTATCTGTCGTTTCTTAGAAGGGAATAAACTTTTTGTGAGACTTCCATTTCCTTTTGTAGCAAATATTGTGAGGGTTCTTATCGAATTCCTAACAGCTTAGGTCAGTGACTGTTTTCAATTTGTGGAGAAGAGGGCTAAAGATTAGCCTGGACTACTGAGATTGTCTTCTTAGAGGTCTTAATTCTAGCCCAGCCCATAACTCTGCTCTCCACCACATCCTCTGCCTTTCTGAAAACTGAGAGGAAAACAGGATTGGATGGGTTCTTCAGCAAGTAAAACCTCAGTGGTGGTCTCAGAATTTAATTAATTAAATTATGTCTCCTTGGGGAACACTTCCTGTGTGAAATGTATTTTTTTTTTATGTTTCTTTTTAGTTAAAGGAAATATGCTGTATTAGGCAGTGGTTACTTGCAGCGAAAGTCAGTGGGAGGTGGATAAAGGAGATGATGATAACATACATGTATCTGAAGAGAAATACTACTTGAATCAAGAGATCGCTCACATGTAAAATAATTTATTCCAATAAAGATTTATTGACTGAACACAATCGTCAGGACTATGACAAATGACTGGACAGAAGACGTGTTGAATGAATGAAGCAATTGAATTAGCACAACCAGCAAGCTGTTAGCATCCCTTTGAAGAAGTATTTGTGAATTCCACAAATATAAGTTGACCGGTTCTGGGGTAGGAACAAGGGCAACATTGAGAAAAATGCACACAGTGGTAAACATAGGTATGTTTGTATATTAAAAAAATAGATTTTATTGAAAAAACAAACAAATCCAACATAACCTTTCCCTCACAAACTAGATTATTTATCAAATTTTTAACTTGCATGTGTCAGATTGGATTGTAATATGTCATCAGAGTGCATTTGACTCCAGGCTGGGTATAAAGCAGGCTTCTGTAAAAGTTGCTACATGTAGTAATAGTTGTCTGTCTAGATGTGGAGATGATCAAACCATATTTTACATTTTTAAATTATGTTTTCTGCTTATTCTCTGCTCACACTCTTGCAACACTATTTACTGTAGCAGTTACGGTCAGTTTTGAATGTGTGTGCAAGACAGATACAAGTGCAGCCTAACGTGGAGTGCCACTAAGCAATCAGGACATGCACTTTGTTTTTCTTCTCATGCCTAGTAGTCCACAAGTAATTCCTTCAAAATCAATAGGGCACTTTCTGGATGAGCTGGAGCAGAGGCAAAATCAATACTACACTGACTCGTCTGAAATGGTCATAGCCTTGTGATTCCCCCCAGCTGGCCTGAGCAGTGAAGCAGAAAGGGAGTGACATGTCTTTGGTTTATGACATGTATGGTTAGGATTGTTTGTGAAAATGTGAACAGGATTTTTCTGGTGTTATTGCGCTTAAGCAATCTGAGATTTGTTTGAATCACTGGGTTTTAATTTGTGATTTGATTCCATTGGTTATTCATAGAATTTTGTCAGGACCACAGTCTGATGTCACTGGGGTAGAAAAAAGTGTCACGAAGGCGTAATTTGGCTCCAGGGTTTTATAAAACATAAGGAGAGAACTAGCTTTTTCACTAATATGTTAAGCTGCATGTTTAAAGCTGGCAGCTCAGAGAAACAACTTGTTACCTTTAAATGCACTTGTTAAGGAAACTTTCAAGGTACAGTAGCTCTTCTACTATTACATTTCCTTTACAGTCGTGGGTGTTTGTAAAGTTCACAAATTCCGTGAAAATCTTGCTGTTTTCTTCATGGCACTTGGCAGATGCAGAATATGGCAGAAACCGGATCCCTTGGCATAGTTTGTGAGAGACACTCACGTGAGTTGCAAGCACTGCCAACTTCTCAGTGGAGTTTCTAATCTCCATTAACCCTGCAGAGGTGGTTCTGTGACTGTTTTCCACAGACGTATTTGCACCCCAAGTGAAACAACCCTGTGGTGCAGCTCCCAGGAAAGGTGGTGGTGATGGCAAATCTTCTGAATCCTGAATTGAGCTTTTTTGACCAGGACATTGCTTTCCGCTTCGTTTGTTGAAAGCGTTTGGACTAATGGAGCTTGCAAGATATGCTTAGAGAGCCAGCGCATCCTTAAGTTTTCTAAGGCATTCAGCAGGCTGCAGAAATAAGTTCTCATTTTGACCACATCCTTGCATTAGAAAGGCTTGACTGCCAGAACTGAGGAACTGTTGTGTAAACACCCAAGTAAAACTGTAGAGTATTGTGACAGACAGCTATTTGCTTTCATGAAAAATGCAGAGAAATATTTTATTTTAGTAATGCAGAACTGCCCCTAGCCCAGCTCCCTGCAAATACATCCTGTGAACAAAAGTGACAGCAGGTCATAAACAATCTTAAATTTAACCCGTTTGTATTTCATGTGTCTGCCCTATGCTCTTCACTTCCCTTAATTCTCCTGTAATTATTAGTGCTGTACTGAATGCTCAGTTTTTCCAGCTGAATACTTCATTTTCTCCCCTAACAAGGTTGAATATCTTTGGCTTGAGAAACTCACCCACCAGCAAGTTAGATCAGGTGCAAATAGGGAAAAAAGGTATTCATGGAAGTTGTCATCACTTTCATTGTTGACAGAGTAACTACAGTGTCACTGTGGTAGGTGGTATCACTGTGGTAAAGTTCTCAGGACTACAGAGCAGCTGTGCTTGTCTCGAGTTCAGTACAATTATGTTTTTGAAACAATATTATTCTTATGTTTAATATATTTTTGGTCCTATAAAACATTTTGGGTTTGAAGCTCTAGGGAAATTAATAGATTTTATGGACATGCTTCAGTGTTTTGCTGAATTACAGTTCCAGTCTTCAAGCAAATGTAGAAACAAAAAGATTATTTTCTACAAAACTGAGTTCTTAGATTACTTATGTGGAGATTTACTGAAGGAAGGCATTCCAGTAAATGGTAATGGTATTAGCGCTTTGAAAACATTTTCTGGATCAGAGAGGCTTTTCATTTCTGCTTTTTACCATTTTGGAAGCTATTTGTAGAGCTTATCTAAGTTTATCTAAGTTGATTTCTTGAATAATGTCTGTGGGTTTTTTTCCTAGTAACAGTGCAGAAGTATTTTTAGGACTGATTTCATTATTACCTGCCTTATACATTGGCAGGCTTATATATTTTCAGTGTCTCACTTGGTAGGTTTTCAGGGATGTGAAGGATAACATTTGTTGCTAATTCAAAAACTAAGATGACCTTCAAGTCATTAAAAAAAAGGGGAGGGGAGGGGAATGCTAATTTATGATCCTACTAGGAGATCTGTGCAAAATCAGGATCATGGGCAGGACATAAAACAAGCTGTTTCTTAAAATTTTGTAACTTTTCCTATAGTAGTGATAATTTCTAATGTGTTTTATCTCAGTAACATCATAAAATGAACACCAACAACTGCCTGTGTGTGTTTTTCTTATCAATTATCCATCCTTGTATTCTGACATCCAAAGCACATTAAAGAGTCTTGTGAAATTTATGGCATGTGAAAGGCGTGTAGTTCCAGCCTTTCATAGGATCTGAAAACCACATTTTCATTGTTCTTCCACTTCACGGATCAAGAGGCTTTTATAAAGTAAAAAAGAAAAAAACCCTAAATTAAATTTAAGCTTAGCATTTTGAATAAAAATCCTTTCTTATACACAAAACAAAAAGTAACAATGAAAAATATGCCACAGGGATAAGGGCCTACAGTATAACAAATGCAATCAGATAGAAACAAAAGAGAGAAAGAAAATCCAGATTTAATAGAAAGGGCATTCATTCTAAAAAAAAGAAAAATTCCACACATTTTTGTATCTGGGATATAGATACAGTAGGTCTTTTACTAAAAGGAAGTGATACTTTATTATTATTTTGAATGATTCTCTCAGGGAAATATATTTATTTTTTCATGTGCCCGTGCATATATTTTCATAACATTCTGAGATGACTAGAACAGAGCAAAATAAAAGAAATATATATGGAGAATAATCTCATGCTTTTATTACATAATACTTTTAAGGTTTTCTGAAGGATGTTTTTATTCTAATTTCCAGAGTAGCTGGCTTAGTTTTCTTGCTTTTTTGACTCATCCCTGAAATTTCTGTGTGCCATGTTCCACATTTACTGTCTGGCTGTCCAGGCTGACATACAGGTTGATGTCACCAGGGGCTTAATGCCTCTTGGCTAATTTTGAACACAGTTGAGTATTTACAGCTTTCAAAATCATCAGGAATTTACTTTTATTTGGTTTAAATTCCAGTTGGGAGAATTATTATCTGTTTCTTATCCTGCAGGAATATCCTAAGGGAAATAAATGCCATCAGTTTAGGTCTGCAGCTAACCAAATGGAAATAGCAGAGAGTAGTTTCAGGAATACTCTCTGAACTTTCCAGTAGGGATGGTGTGGATTTAGAATAATGAAAATATCCATATTTTTGTCATGGTTTTTGCTCAGTGAATCAATGAATTTCCCTTCTGTTGACACTTGAAAGTCATGCCTTAGAGCATTTCCAGAGATTAGCAATTTTGTTCATAATAACAAGACTGTCAGTGGGATACTCCTTTGGATAAATCAAAGTTTTCTCAATACTGGCCTATTTTGCTTACACTGGTTATTTTTGGCTATTCATGTGATTATTTGCTTTTAATGCAAATCTCTTATGGCCCCTCCTAGAAATGTTATTCTAAGTTTGTACTTCACAGTATTGCGTTCCAAGTGAGGCAACATTCGCTCTTCTTCTGCTGTCTGTGGTTGGGAATTTTGTTTTCAGTTGTTTTAAAAGACCATAAAAACACATAAGTCTAATGCTGCAGTAACAATCTCTTCTGTTTTGTGACAATGGTAAATATTTCCAGAAACACACAGCAGTATGCCTTGCAGAAAGATGTGTAAGACAGAATAAAGTCTCATTTAGTTGTCTTGGTACTACATAAAACACAGTTACAAAAAACTGATAGTAAGAAAAGTAAATCTTAGTTTTGCTGTGGTTCTGCACTTCTATGTCCACGTTAACAAAAAAAGAAAGACAAAAGGAAAACAAAGATCTTTACAAAAAAATTATTGCAATAAACGTTGCCTGGCTTGAATATCATGTTATAAAGGAAATTGTGGCATAGTTAAAAAATAGTTGCAAGTTGGAGTTTCTAAGGAGGTTTTTCTTCTGAAACGTTCTTTGACTTGATAGCCTTTTTTTCTTATTATTATAGACCATTCTTTAGTGAAGTGCAGAATTTTAGGTGATCAAAATGGGTTTGTCAGGAGTAAACTCAGACTCATTTGCATTTTTATTTTTGTTGCCTTTTAAGGAAATCAACATTAAGAAAAGCAGAAAAACCTTTATAAGCATTTTGTCATGGTAGACCTGTATAATCTTAGAGATTCTTACCACAGTGCAGCCTTCTGAGAGAAAAGTTACCTTTCCTGTATCTGTGGCATTGTGTGATGTGCACATCTCATACTGTGGTGACAGGAAAGTTATTCCCAGATGAATGTATAAAAGGAAAAATGACAGCAAGATGTAGCATTAATACCATGGTATTTGTTAAAAGTTTATATGTTTTTCTTTTTCCCTGTACAGCATAAGGTGAAAGCAGAAATGACCCTGTGAATCTACTGCAAAAGCTGGCAGGGACCCTAACCAGTTCTTCAGTATAAAACATAAAAACCTGAGGGTGTGTATAACATGTGAAGATGGAAAGTTGAAGGACTTTTGTAAGAAAGGTGTTCTGCATGAAACAGGACAACATTAGGCCAGATCTGTAATTAATCAATTACTGAATTACTGCCTGGGTTTTGACTTCTGTGTGATTTTTCAGCAATTATCGGGGCTGGGACACACCATCCTTGTGCTGAAGCCATTATAAATAGGGGGCTCTTGCCTCTATACTTTGCTTCCCGTTCACATATACCCTGTTCTGAGAGAGATGATTTACAGCTCCAGCTCTGTTCGGAAGTCAGTAGCTGAGGCTTTTGCGTGTGTCTGCATGTAGTGTGGGACCTACACATGTGTCTGTGACCTTGGTGCAGTCAGCACAGCTATTCTGATTGAACTGCAGCTGACAGTCTGTGACCTGACCATAGTCATTAGCTCAAAGACTATCCCATTCCATCAGATTAGCAGATGTGTGACTTCCAGACCAGCTTTCTCAGTGTTTGAATACTAGGAAGCGGCAGAAATGATGTAATAGTTGGTAAAGTTAGCCTCCAAAACCCAAATTTGCCATAGGAAACATTTCTACCCTTTGCCCTCTTCTTTTTTTAATAGAAAACTAAGCCGCAGTTTCTGACAAATCACTTTGATTTCCTATGAAGAACATTATTGAGTATCAGTCAGGGGACACAGAGGAAAAATGTGATTTATCCATCTTGGTCAGTATTATTATTTATTCCCCTTAATCCAGGTCATTTCTGCCCATAACTCACTGACAGATGTGAGGCTGGTGACAGACCTTATGTAAAGGATTTGTGAAATTGTATTATGGCTGGGCCACCACTGTCCTCATGAAATGCTTTACCATGGGGCTGTAATCAATGTTGCACAGCCAGTATTTGATATTCACCTGGTCATTGCCAGAGAATGGTCCTGAGGCTTGGAATCCTTTAGCAGTCATATGATGGGTTGTTGTTTTTTTTTTTTTTTTTTTTTAATGATTTACTGCAAACACAATGAGAAGGTCATGCCCATAAATTAAAAAATTGTTAAGCACTGCATGGTACACGTATTTTCTAGCAAGGCAGTTGCGCTGGCTGGGTGCTGGCTGCAGTGGCAGTAGATGTTTCTGGTCTGTGTGGCCCTGACACTCTTTGCATTGGGTCTTGAGGCAGCTCCATGAATGTTGTTGCACTGCACCTTCATCCTTGACTGAGCCCTGCACTGGAACAGTTTTGGTCTGGCAATCAGTCTGAATTCTCCTGTTTATCAGACATGTCTGGAGGGGGGTAGGGGGAATATTTTTTCTCTCTTTTTTTTTATTATTTTAATTTTTAATTATTCCATGAGAAATGGGAGGAATTGAATTTTTTTTCTGAAAGAACAAAGACTTTTATCTAAATCCAGACTAATGTGTTAAGAAAAAAAAAAAAAACAAACAAAAAAAAAAAAAAAAAAAACCCAAAAAAAACCCAAAAAAACCAAAAAAAAAAAAAAAAACAAAAAAACCCAAAAAAAAAAAAAAAAAAAAAACAACAAAAAAACCCAAAAAAACCAAACAAACAAAAAAAAACCAAAACAAACAAACAAACAAACAAAAAAAACAACAAAAAAACAACAAAAACTCAAAACCAAATTAGGGGTTGCTGCTCAGTCATGACAGAACATGAGACTGTCTCAGGCCTCTACCCACCCATACACATATTTTTATATATCCCAAAATAGCTGTTTTCCTGAAAATGATTTCAGGACTGGTTAAGTATGGGGATTACACATTCTATTCTATGCAGTCATGTTGAAAATAAACCTGTATCAGTTCTGAATGAATGTGAGTTATCATGGCAACAGGCAATTTTGTGCTGTAGACAGCAGTGTGTTACAGAACTCTATATAAACCTCTTGTTTGTCCACCAAACTCCATACATCTTTAAAGAGAGAGGCCAATAATAAGATGGACAGTTGTTCTAACAGTCCAACAGTACTGATGAGTGTTTATAATGCATACACCACTTTCTGTTGTTCTGTTATTTTATTGTGTGTGAGTGCACACAATAGCCCCATTTTGGATGCACGTTCTAGTGACCTGTCTTGGAAAAAAAAAATCTTAAAGAGTAGATTCTTGAAAATACCCTAATTCCTTTTTATTTGTGTAGCCTGAGTGAACAGCTCTTACAGCTGAATAATTCGTAGCCTGAGGAGCATTCTTGAATTACTTTGCATTAGTCTAGGAAAGTGTGCCCTTCTTTGCCTGTGTTTTTTGCCCTGGGAGAAGACTGGGAGAACAAAGGTTGTCAGTCTCCAAGAGAAGAGCCTGGGCTTGTTGTCGCTGCAATTGAGGCTTTGCCATTGTACTGTTGTTATCAACACAGCATAGAAATAAGATCAGATCATTTGACCATATGATTAGTACATTCCTGTTGAACTCCAGGTGACCTTAATCTTCGGTCTCTTTACAGAACTCCCGTGTTTCTTAAGATGAAATTCCTTCCTTAACATTAAGTGTTTCTTTGGATGCTGAAATAATGTCTGAGTGGCTTACTTATAGGAGTTTAATGGGATACACTGGGGCAGACAAGAAAAGATGGATTTTAATGATTGTGAAGACACATTGGATAACCAAATTTTTAACATCCATATGAAGTTTAACCATATAATTGTTAATTTCTATTTCTTGGTGAAACACTTCTTGTGTTTTCTTTTGCCCTTTCAGTGTATTGCAGGACTGAAAAGAGATATTTGCAATTATGCAGATAAGTAGGGATTTCTGGATTTGTCAAAAATCATAAGTTTACACCGAGCAAGCTTTGCAACTTCCCTGAGGGATTCAGCCAGCTGTTTATGGATTTAGACTACATTTTTTTAAGTTAGCAAGACTTCTCCCTGTAAATGGAAGCTAACTGCAACCGTAACTGGGTTTTGATGGCACAGAGTTAAAATGAAGAGTCTTGACAATTAAGAGACTAGAACTTGCATTTACTTCTCAGCCTCACATTACAAAACATTAGCTTTTCCACGTAAGAATAGATGTACACAAACTATGTTCGGTCTGCCTACCGAGGTCCTTGAGGACCAACTGAGGACCAACTATATCCATTTTACAAAGTCTTTTTTTTTTTTTAACAAAACAACTGACTCAGCCTCTTTGTAACATTCTTCCTTTCTTGCCCATTTAGCATGTGACAGTGACCACTGGGGACCCCACTGCAGCAGCCGCTGCCAGTGCAAGAATGGAGCACTGTGCAACCCCATCACAGGCGCCTGTCACTGTACCTCGGGGTTCAAGGGCTGGCGCTGCGAGGAGCGCTGTGACCCTGGGACCTACGGCAATGACTGCCACCAGAAATGCCAATGCCAGAACGGAGCCACCTGCGACCATGTCACCGGGGAATGCAGGTGTCCACCGGGATACACTGGAGCCTTGTAAGCAGCGGGTATATTGTTTTGAGGTGCAAGTTTTAAAGAGTGCTGGCGAGGAAAATTCAGTTTAGATTAACTTTTGTGCAGGGAAGCAGTTTTGGGCAAACCACATAACATGGCATATCTGTATGTGCAGCCAAGAGAAACCCCCTTGACTTGGGCTGCTCCCCTTATCGCCTGCTCGGAGCTTCTTCATGACCATCATGGAAACAGTTTGGCTGTGAGTTTGCAAAATCACGTTATAGAATCACAGAATTAACTAGGTTGGAAAAGACCTCTGAGCTCATCAAGTCCAGCCTTTGACCTAACACCACATTGCCTACTAGACCATGGCACTGAGTGCCACATCCAGTCTCCCCTTAAACACCTCCAGGGATGGTGACTCCACCACCTCCCTGGGCAGCCTGTGCCAATGTCCAATCACTCCCTCTGTAAAGAACTTCTTCCTAATGTCCAACCTAAGCCTCCCCTGGCACAGCTTAAAACTGTGCCCTATTGTCCTACTGCTGGTTGCCTGAGAGAAGAGACCGATACTCACCTGGCTACAACCTCCTTTCAGGTAGTTGTAGAGAGTGATATTGAAACATTGAGTTATTTGGTCTTGTCATTCCAGAACAGATTTTGAACTTTTGTCAGTAACAATGAATGAGCACCAAACTGTATAAAGAAGTAGCTTAAAAAGAAACAATTCCTAGATTGCTACTTAGATTTGTTGCATTGGTGCTGTACAATATTCAGCGTGCGTATCTTGGTGTTGGGCTGCTTTCTGCTTCACGCTTTCTGCTTCTCACTTTCTGCTGGGAAATTTAATGATAAGGTTAAAAATAAAGACAAACTGGAGTGTGTGCTGAAGTAATGGTTGTCTCTGTTGTCCACCACCCTCTCCAAACTCTCCCGATCACTCCAAATGCTCTGCAGCTGTGAGGATCTCTGTCCCCCTGGGAAGCACGGCCCACAGTGCGAGGAGAGGTGCCCTTGCCAGAACGGAGGCGTCTGTCACCACGTCACTGGGGAGTGCTCCTGCCCACCAGGATGGATGGTAAAAACACTTCTGAAACCCACACAACCCCCTACAACTTCCATACTTGTAGACTTCAGGCAGCATCAGAAGAGGGTAGCAAATGAGGATAGCAAATGCAGTCTGCTTGTAGCCAGGAGTAATGAGAAACATATTTTAGCATAAGGGACTGAAATAAAATACTTGCAAAACCATCTGTTACTGAAACTTCTCCAGTTCTGCACTGCCTCTTTAACTATATCAGATCCTGGGATGCAAAAGACATGAACTGTGCCGTGTTAGTTTCTAGATGTAATTTGATGTTATAGGGAGGTGACACCATTTGTACATATGAACAGTGGGGGTTTTGCCTGTTTTTATATGTACAGTATCCATGGCAAAACCTCAAAATCTTTAGATATTGTGCTAAATGCTGGACAGGAAATGAGGCATCAGAACTTTGACATTCTACTCTAAAGACTTTCTACTCTTTTAGCAGAGCGTAGGGAAAGAAGACTTAACTTAAGATCTGCAACTAGCTTTCCCCACTATCAGGCTGCCAACTCTGAGTTGGCAAATAATGGATTTGGAAGGTAATCAAAGCACAAATAAATTCTTTAAATACATTTGTTGATTATACTGATCACAACTATTTGTTAATAATATTTCCTGTTTAAATGTTCATTCTGTGTGAAAATTCACATATACTGATCTTTTCATTACCTTGTGATAATTGAGATATTATACAGAGATAACCTGTTTTTGACCAACTAAAGAGCACAGCTATAAAACAGAATCGCTGGCTGTGAGTTTGAGTAGCACCACTCATCTGACTACATAGCCTGGATTGTGGCCATTTTTACTTTTTGTTCCATTTCATGTTAGAAGAAAGAAATTATTGGTCACAGAATACAAATGTTTGCATAAATTCTTGAATCCCTTTATCTGCCTAAACACAGCTACTGAAAAATGAGATAGAATATGAAGCACTGAGGGAACTTTCATACTATTGTGTGTCTTAACTAATAAATTACTGCTTAGCCCTTTGACTAATTTTCCATTTGAAGAAATTATTTAAGAATAATTTATAATTTTAGAATTTTCAGTTCTGTGAAACACAATTTTGTCAGTATAACCTTTTTTGCTTTTCCTGTAAGGGGGGTTTGAGGTAGCCAGATACAAATTCTGCAGTATTTTATGTTAGATGAGATACCTGCATGCCTTTCATCTGATGAAATACCTGTAAATACATCTGAAACTGCTTCTTAAAAATCTTAAGATTTAAGGTTCCCCTCCCTACCCAGGTGTAATTAATTCCAGCGATTTAAAAAGCAGTGCAAGAATTCAAACCCCATTGAAGGGAGCAATCATCCTACCTAAACTTTTAGGATATGCTGCTTTAAATGAAATTACAAACAGCTTTTCCTTTCATCAGAAAAAACCACCAATTTATCATAAAGTAGTATAATTGGGGCATTACAGCAGTTACTGATTCCTACACCACTACTCACTGGAACGCCATTCCCAGGTATCTTGACATATACTACTCCTGATAAATAAACTGGGAAGAACTTGACATCAATTAGTCTTAAATCTGTAAGTGTTTTCACAGTTGCTTAGAGAGTGTATTTTTCATGAGCTTTTACTTCCAAAATGGAAATCCTAGAAGATTATTCCTCTTGTGCTGGAACATACCCCATGTTTAAAGCTGGAGGGGACTGTGGCATTTCCAAGATCAGCACTGGACAAGTAATACTCCTCCATCTTCCTTCATGACAGTCCTTTCTTCCTTGTCCGTTCAAGCTGCAGTCCCAAATCTAACCTTAAGATTTCTTTTCTGCACACACAGGGCATGGTCTGTGGTCAGCCTTGTCCTGAGGGTCGTTATGGGAAGAACTGTTCCCAGGAGTGCCAGTGCCACAACGGAGGGACCTGTGACTCAGCCACAGGCCAATGCCACTGCAGCCCCGGTTACATAGGGGAAAGGTGAGGAAAACTCATTTTTGCCAGGCTGTTGAACCTGAAAGAGGCTCTGCTACAACAGAGAAAGTTAAGAATCTGGTAGAAAGAAGAGTGAAAGTATCTGTGATAGGATTAAAAGAGTTGATTTTGGTTATGAAATGTTTGCCGTGTCACTCAGCTGATGCTGGGTTGCAAGATGAATGTTTGTATGTGAAAGAGCCCTTCTGTGAAGGAACTGCTTGGTTTCAGTATTTTCCTGTGCTCTTGCAGTTCCTGTGGGTCTGCACTGGAATGGGTTGCAGAATGGTGCAGTTTGGGCTGTGATGAAGGGATAAGGAGGGAAGCTCGTGGTTTGGTGCAGATGTCTGGCAGTTGTAGCAACAAGGGAGGCTCATTCAATTCCTCTTCAGAATGAGCAAGCTGGAGAGTTCTCTCCTGAAGTATTTAAATCAAATGAAATGAAACGTTTATTTTCTGATTATTAAAAATCAGCTTTGGTAGATGGGAAAGATAATACATTGAGGCATGATTTTTGAAGGCAGTGGAAAGGGATGAAAGAACTGCTTTCTTGCATGTGTTTGAAAGAGCACATAACTCAATTTTCTGAAGTCAGCAGCAGCTTGATCACTGGGGTTAGTCCAGGGGATCTGTGCCAACAATTGTGGGTATTATAACCATATGCACTTCCCACACAAGTGTTCACAGGACATGGTTAGTGCTGTGCCAGACATATGGGGAAAAAAACGCCCACCTCATGAAGAAGAGAAACAATTAGTCCAGGATCATTCGCATGCCAAAATTATATTTGTGTCTGTGAAAATACAGTGAAGAAGGTGGTAGATGCATTTAAATACAGACAAGGCTGCAGGGCAATAAAAGGAATATCCATATGAGTGTCTATGCACTGCACTACACTGAAGTTTCTAAAAGTAATACATTTCTACTATTGTAATCTGATTATCAGCTGAAATGCCTTACAGGCTGCAGCATTTCAATCACTTTTGCAAATCTGAGCTCCCTCTTTTCCTGCAAAACAGGCTGTATTTGCAATTCTTTTGTTTTTCAAGATACTCCAAGGGCAGAAATGGGTCAACAGCAAAGTTGTAAACCAGGTTCTCATTTCATGTCGGTGAACTGGCAAGGGAGGGAACTGTTAAAAAATTTGTGAGCAATGACTGAGGCAGCACACACATACCAGCAGCGAGAAGATGTTTTTTTTGAAGTGCTAAACTATTCACCACTTCTGTTTGTGACTCCAGCAATGTTTGTCTGAGATTTTGGTGTGGTGGTGACTCCTGGAACTTGATCATATATCAAGAAAAAGAGGACTCATAGAGCATGTAACAGTTTCTAGGTGATCTGAGTTAAGACAAGGGAATCTAGTTTAAACTACCTTTATAAATCTTCTGCCTAATACTTTTTGATTGATACCTGTCCTCACCACAACTGGAAAAGGGTCTTTCAGAAGCTGATGAAGATGTGGTTAAATAAAAACAATATACATTGCAAGGTTAAATTTTGTCTAATTTGTCTGGGATTCTTGATTTTCATTTGAAAAAAAATTCTTTCACAGATTTATTTGTAGAACTTCATCAGGAAATATTGAAACGGGGTTATTAGCTCTATTATTACACTATACCTGAGAAGAAAAGGAGATTTTATTGCTGACTTCAGTCAGGACAGAATTATGAAATGCTGTAAAAATTCTGGATATCATTATCAGGCTGAGACAAATACTGCAGAAAAATGAAATGAACATGTATGCCCATTTTACCTCAGTCAGAGGGCTCTGCTAAGTTCTGTTACATTTTACAGTGCCTTGTATCATGGTCTCTGAAATTCTCATGTAATAAACTACCGATCATATGAACAACCAAACCAAAAAAAAAAAGCGAAGTTTATAGGAAAAACAGAAAAAGAACACCAAGGAAATTCCTTTATAGGACTGGGGAAATAAGCAAGTTATAACCAGATAAAACCATTAATAAAGTGCTGTATTATCAAGTAATATTTTTGTACAGTCTGTAACTTGACAAAACTTAAAGGTACACAAATTGCAGAGGATGGTACCACCCCTTGAGTTCACAGCACACCTAAGGACTTTACTGTCAGTATATTCTGGCCCTAAAGCTTTGGGATTTAGTTATTTTGTCTTTTTGTTTGTGTCAGCATAATTCAGACTCTTATAGGGTGCTTATATTGAAAAATATGGGTATTTTTCTTGACACTAAAGCTATGAAATGTTGTCATCCTTGGCTCTGAGGCATGAACCTGTTGAGGTGAGAGGTCTGCTCTCATATATATGTAATGAAATATTTTAAATGCACTGAGTGCTGGACCCTTTAGTAATGCTGTAGTAGTATTGGCATTTACAACAATTCAGCTGTAAAATACAGAGAAGATAAGCCTGAAAACATCAAACTCAGAAGTCATCTCCAAATGAAATTGCTATCCAGAAACTCATTATTTAATGAGTTGCAAGTTTTAGAAGCAGGGTACTGAAAATTTTCCTGTAGAATTCAGGCTGGACAGCTAAAGATAAGACTGATCTTTAGGTTAAATAATGTCTTTAATATGAAAGACATGAAAGAATTAAGTCTGTTAACTAAATTGTCTATCTTCTTAAAGATCTATGAATGAAAAAGTTCCTTCATACTTCAGGTCTGACTTAGGAGGGTTTGGTTTTGTTCTGGTTCCTGAATGTGGAGTGCAGTGGTCTGTGTATGAATGTTGTGCCCTGTGTTGCAGAGAAGGGAGGCCTCTTCCAAAGGAATTTGCAGAGCCAGTGTTTTTAAGCCTGTCTAGCCGAGCACCAAAGGAAACCAGAGATGGGCATTTTCAAATATGAAGTTATATAAAGTTTTTGACCCATATAAGAGATTCCTCATAAACCATATTTCCCTTAAACCTCCAAAAGTTGTATTTCATGGGAAACAAAACAAATTTTTGTTGTTGTTTCTTTTTTTTTCCCCACAGATGCCAAGATGAGTGTCCAGTGGGGACTTATGGAGTACACTGTGCAGAGACCTGCAAGTGTGTGAATGGTGGGAAGTGTTACCATATTAGTGGTGCCTGTCTCTGTGAACCGGGATACACTGGAGAGCACTGTGAAACAAGGCTTTGCCCTGAGGGAATTTATGGTCTCAAGTGTGATAAAAAGTGTCCTTGCCACATGCCCAATACCTGGAGGTAGGCTTTACACCCTTTAACCTGCTGTCTTTTTCTATATAGAACATAGAATATAATCTGAAAATTAATATTTCCTGATTTTTCTAGTACTTTCATGCAAATTGAAGACTAAGCTAAAGATTTGTAATAGTATTTGGTATTCTCTCACCACATCAAAAAAAGAAAATATCAACCCAGAAGAGCTTCTGAATTTTAGTCTTTGCAAGTGTATTTGCTTTTCTATATTTACCACCTCTATGGATGTATAGTCTTCCAAGTTAGGCTTGAGAAGCCTGGGCATTTCTCTCTCTCTCTCTCTCTCTCACTGTATAAGAATTGCTGTACGTGACTATTTTAATACAAAGTTTCAGAGCCTTGCCAATTGTAAATCTACATTTCAAAAACACATTTATTGTCATTTCAATGATTTTTCTAGTAAGCAGGTAAAATCTGTCTGTGGAAATCGAATGAAAACAGTTTTCCAATTAGCTTACCTTTTCTATTTCTCCTTATTCAGGCAGTAATGAGTCCTATTTTTTTGAGTTTCTTGTGTCTTTGTGCATTTCGTAATGTTTGAGCATAGTGTTATGAAAATGTGAAAAGTGATTATTTGGAGACAAAGTTTCAGCTATGAGGGAGGAATGTCAGATGTTAGTTAAGGGGAGCCAGCATATTTATAGAACAATTCTGGACACCTTTCTCTTGTTACACAACAGTTCTTCTGGTTAACTACTATGATCATTGTGCATTTGCTTACACTTAATTGCATTACTATTAACAGTACCTTAGAGAAGGTGTGTGAGCATAATCTAAATTTTTGCTGTTGAAGTAGCTGTGAAAGGAATTTACATAAACTATTGAGTGTCACATAGAATGTTGCTGTACATTGATACAAGATGCACTTGTCCTCATAGATAAAATAAAAACCTTTAGTCAGAAGTTAGCAGTGATGTTAAATCACTCAGGCACATACATGGAAATAGCTATTCTGTTAGGCCTCTGTGAAAAATTACGTTGTGGATTGTCAGAGTTGTTGAACACACCTTTTGTTGACAAACTGTGTGGCAACAAACTGAATTCCTTTCCCTTTCCATTCACATGCTTTTACAGTTGTGTACTTGTGCTCTGTTTATCCCATTTACCTGAAATGTCCTAAAAAAAAATACAGAGCTGTTTTGATGTAAAATCAAGCAATAATTATTTCGGCAACATGTTCAAGAATAAATGGCCCCATAATGCTGACCCATCTAGCTCTCAAATTATGCCAGTAGACCAAACACTACTGTATTATGAGTTATGGTTCGGCTGCTTTCCTGAAAATTTGTCTGCAGACTGTTGTGGCAGCCTTGTTTGACAGGAATGCATTGCACTGTATAGCATTTCTAGTATTACAGGGATTACTACTGATTCATGTTCAACACAGCTGTTCATTCATTTATATCACTGGAAGGCAGTTTGTGGTCAAATCAGATCACAAATGTTCACAAGTAAACAGCAGCATATGTCTGGGGGTTTTTTGAACCTTTTTCCCCCCGTGTGGAAAATCCAAAGCCACTTAACAGCCCTGAAGGTGCACAAGAGTGTAATGACGTCTGAGAACAAATATTTTCATTACTTCGCAAGTGTATTTTACATATGTAAGTTCCTTTCCCCTGGGTCAGGAAGTGACTAAAACCATCAAATAATAGAAATAAAAGGGCATCTGGGTAATGGTATAGAAGCCAAAGCTCCCTGGGGACAGTTGAGGCTTTTCAGATTCTTTTTAGAAGCCAGTTGTATCTGGTTGTCTTCATCTCTCAATCAGGCAGGAGACAACTCTTTAACCACATCAGGGAATATCCTCAACCCTTTCTTGCCTACCACAAGTACTACTTGGTCTGGCTGCAGCCAAAGGATCTTCATAGCACTAATCCATTTAGCAGCAATGTAGCAACCAGTAATCCCACAGCACAAAAAAAGGGTAGAATTCCTTCTGCAAATACACTTTGTGTGTCTGTAGGTCTAGGATTCTGTTCTAAGGGCCTTGAATAAAGCTTTTTCATCTGGGTCTGATCACTAGTTTAGATATCCTCAAAGAGGAGCTATTAGTAGACTTAGAGCTCTGAAGTCATTAATATTCATAGTATGGAAATGAACTAAGGGTTAATTAAAAAATATGCTTAGCTCTAAAAAATATTGCTCCAAAGTATGTGTACAAAAGTTCCAGCATGTTAAGTATGTGTCTAGCCATCTTCTTCACATGCTTCTTTATGTACAGATATACAAACATTATAGTACAGCATAGTTAAAAAACATGTACATTTTTTATTACTGTTTTATGACTGAAAAAAATTGCATCAAAGCAGCTTTGGCAGTAATTCATAATTTGCATTTTGGGTTGCCTAGGCTTGTAAAGGTTTTGCTGCTGCAATTGGTTGGTGGCAGCTCCTGAGTATAGAAGGCAAGCCCATCCTTCCCCTTAGTTGTATCATCAGCCTTCATTAAACACTTTGTAAGGCATTAAAAATAGCTATACTTGAGAGATTTTAATCTGTTTGAGGGTCCCAGAGGACAGAAACAGATGACCCTCTTATGCAAGGAGATGTTTTCACTCTTCACTATTACATGTTCTGACAAATATGAAAGGACTGCAGCCTGTCTTTCTGTAAACGTTTTCACTTTGTTTGTACAGGAATGCTCTTCTAGCACAAACCACTTTTAGGGTGGGTTTCCATGCCTTCACTCAAGAAACATTTAAGGATCATTTAGGAAGTGTAAAAAAGGCAGAGTGTAGCCGTTTATTTGTCTAGAATGTTTACAAAGTAGAGCAGAGAAGAGCAACCAGGCTGGTGAAGGGACTTGAGCACAAGTCCTATGAGGAGAGGCTGAAGGAGCTGGGGTTGTTTAGCCTGGAGAAGAGGAGGCTCAGGGGAGACCTCATCGCTCTCTACAACTCCCTGAAAGGAGGTTGTAGCCAGGTGGGGGTTGGTCTCTTCTCCCAGGCAACCAGCAGGAAGACAAGAGGGCATGGCCTTAAGCTGTGCCAGGGGAGGTTTAGGTTAGATATCAGAAAGAAATTCTTTACAGAGATGGTAATCAGCCGTTGGAATGGGCTGCCCAGGGAAGTGGTGGATTCTCCACCCCTGGAGGTTTTCAAGATGAGGCTGGACGTGGCACTTAGTGCCATAGTTTGGTAACCGCAGTGGTGTTGGATCAAGGGTTGAACTTGATGATCTCAGAGGTCCTTTCCAACCCGTATGATTCTATGATTCTATGATTCTACAAAGGATGTTGGTTACCCCCATGATACAGCATTTGCCTTGGTTTTAGGTTGATCTCCAAGTAAATTTGAGATATTCCTGGATTTTTTGTTTTGTGTTTTTTCTTGTAAGCTCTTTCTGGTAATGTTTCACCACTGCTTCACCCCTGCAGAATGGGGTCATTCTGTATCACCAGCTAATCTGGTACAGTTCAGCCTGTAATTAGGATTTATTCATGACAGGAGCACTAGTGAGGTTTATTTGTCTCATGCTTTTTCTGACATACATATATAGAGTTGATTGCATTTTTATAGTATGATACATGCTTAGTTCATGTAGTTTGGTTGTGTTCTTAAAGTAATGATTAGGGCATTCTAATTTTGCATTTTTCCAATGGACTTATATTTACAGTTACAAGGCCTTTCCATGGAAATTTGATATTGCATAAGGTACTGCGGAATTTGGTGGATATTGTAATAGTGAAACACCTATATAAATGATATGAAAATCACTAAGTTCATTTGAGTCCTTCAAATATATGATATCAACTACACACAACTATTTTTTTTGTCTCTGTACAGAGTAGGGTTGCATTTCCAGAAGGTGTGAACAAAAGACCAGGCATAAAAGTGAATATACTGGCA
This sequence comes from Oxyruncus cristatus, assembly GCA_013399855.1. NCBI lineage: Eukaryota > Metazoa > Chordata > Aves > Passeriformes > Cotingidae > Oxyruncus > Oxyruncus cristatus. Next base: position 142,698 of record VXAY01001711.1, read on the forward strand.
ACACCTCTTTATTTCCCTATCTTATTATTTAAATCTTATTGCCAATTAAGCTAACTGCACAAGAACTCATCAAAAAGCTTCAGAAGTGGTTCAGTTTCCTACATCTAATTACAAATTACGGAATACTAATTTTGATGTCAATCAGTACATGTGCAAGTAGGCCTTGGTAACACTCACTAGGGGGCTCAGAATATCAATGCCTCTGCTTCATACTCAGTGCTTCCACATGTGTGTGGTCTCTCCATCCCCTGAGAGGAAAATAACCCAACAAAAAACACCACTTCCATCTCAGGATATTATATGATTCTGTGAACACTGGGCTTTATGTCTTAAAATGCCAGTACTGATAAATTAATGTTATAAATATGTTCTAATTCATACCCCAGTGACTATTCACTTGTGCATTGAAAATTTTTTTCATTTTCTCTTCTCTGTATTCTTCGACTGATAAGATATATGGAAATTGGGGGCCTACAGGAAGTTAGGAATAGGAGATGTCAGATTATCTTGCTGCATCTTCTGTGTCTTCAACAGTTCTGCAGGTATTTTATATACGAATAGTTTCATTTCAACTTATTTAATGGCAGTGTGCTTATAAATGAACAAATAAACAGGACTGTTGAGTAGGAACAGCATGAGTTTTGAGCTATTTCTTCATTTGTCATTTATCTGAAAAGACCTTTCCCCTCAATTTACTGTAAAACAGCTTAATACTGTCAAAGGTATTTTAATATCTTCAGGACCCACAAGTTTTTATGGTGTCATAGAGTATGCAGTAATATATAGAAAGCAGAATTCATGATGACATTCCAACCTTTATAATTCATGCTTTCCTTGATTAGCAATGTGTTGTCAGCTGGTTGTTTTCAGCAATATTAAACTCTTACAAGAGCAATCCTCAAATCCAAGAGCAATTGCAGCTAATACTGTTATTCTGCAACTTTTTCAAAGAATGTTCTTGTTATGTTATAGCACTTAAAAGTGCAGTAGGTATGTCTTCAAACTTGCAAATGGTCAGAAAAATACTTGGTTTCAAATACACTCCCACACACAAGGAGTCAGCAAGTCTTGCAAAACCAGGCTCTTGTCATGGGTCATTTAATTTGTCTGGAGGAAGGCTCTTCTTTTTTTTTTTTTTCCAGCATACTTAAAGGAACTTCAATCACTGGCAGACAAATATCTTTAAACAGTCTACCCATTGTAAATATAATGGATTTGGATGTTAAGGTTTTTCCTTTGGTGAGAGTTAAGCAAGTGCTTTGTCTGCCAGAGCACTACAGAGCACCCCATTGTGCCCACTCTTCCAGCATATATATCTTTGCACAGCTGATGATGTCCATTTGTTATAAGGCAACAGCTGCCTGACTGGCCCTTCAATGAAACTGCTGTTCCAGGTAGAGACAGCTGGTCTGCCACCAGGTATGGCCAAGAGAGGGGAGACACTCTCCAAAAGGTCATTGCTCTGATGGTATAGCCGACTTCTGCCCAGTTGTCCTCTTCCAACCTACAGTTTAAAGAAAAGAGCATTCTTGCTGCTCATGGGGTGCTGTGTTACTATTTTGTGTTGGATGTGCTGTTTTTCCAAGTGTCATATTTCTCAGACAATACACTGCTGAGTTTGTGCAGTGTTATGAAAATGATCCTGTTAGCGTGGAAACCTAATAAATTGTTTGGAATTTAATGGTTTCATCACCTTAATATTCATAACCGTGGATATCTGTTTTATGGTAAAAACTGTGTTTCAGAGAGGTTTCTTTTCAAATAGGTGTAGAAAAATGATATGTCTTACTTTTGTTCCATGTCCTCCCAAAATGCCTGTATGTTGTATGATATTTCTTAATTGTCATGCATTTATATATAAATACACAGAACCCTTCACTTGTGGTTTGTGAGGTAAACCTCTGTGCAGAGCATGGCAAGATCCTTTATGCAACCTATCTATAACAGCATTTTGTCCTCTGGAAAGAAGACAATATTTATGTCACAGTTAGTCCCTAACTATTTAACCTCTCATCCCGCCCTGACAGCTGTCACCCCATGTCTGGGGAATGCTCCTGCAAGCCTGGCTGGTCTGGGCTCTACTGCAACGAGACATGTTCCCCGGGATTCTACGGCGAGTCATGTCAGCAGATCTGCAGCTGCCAAAATGGTGCCGACTGCGACAGTGTGACTGGGAAATGCACCTGTGCCCCTGGATTTAAGGTAAATGTCTCACTTTCATTTCCCATTTTCAACTCTACTGTCTTTGGTTAAGTGACAAATTCTTCGAGAGGCCAGAGTGTCCTTTCTCCACCACAATAAAAGAGAAGTAAGGATATCGAGGTACCACTGTATGTGTTGTAAGACCCTGAAAAGGCAAAATTTCTGATTGATTTTGAGTACTGAAATGAAGCCATTTTTAGAAAGTGACCTTATTCATTTTATAGGATGTTGATAAGAGGGTGTGCTGTTGAGGTATAAATAAGGGGAAGAATGATAAGTTTCAGTCATGATCTTGTAGCACCAATTCCTCATGCTCCATCCACAGAAACTCCAGACAAAAACATTTGTTTTTATAGTTCAGGACAGATTATTCTGCAGCTTTTATGCACATTTGCTGTTACGTGTGCCTTGGATGCTATTCTAACATAGAAAACATTTTACAGTAATAACTGAAAACTTCAGGCAAACAAGTTCTTAAAAACTAATTATTTTCCATTTAACTGCTTTCTTACTGGGTTTTGGTTTCATAAAGGGCTTCTTTATCACTGTCCATTGATCCAACAAAGTGATGTTACCTTTGAGACTGAGCTCTCACAACAAATAATAGAAAAATAATGCTTACTTAAAAAGGCTTAAAAAACATGAAGGACTCCCTGTCCCTTAAATTCAGAATAACTTGGAGACAGCCTCGGACATGCTTGGGCTATATGTTTTCTGGCTTTTGTAGCACTTTTGTCAGTCTAGGTCCCTTATTAGTTATATGGTCTGAATCTCCTCAAATAGTTTTTCGATTCATATTTTTCTCTAATTCAGGGTGCTTCTTGTGGTACTCCTTGTCTTCCGGGAACATACGGAGTAAACTGTTCATCCGTGTGCAACTGCAAAAATGAAGCTATCTGCTCACCAGTAGATGGTTCTTGTGCCTGCAAAGCAGGTAAGTGTCTCCTCAGATTGATCTTTTTCTATAATCATAACATTAAATTGAATTTTTGAAGTAGAGAAGAGGAAACTTAATAAAAAGCAGACCACCTTGAAGGCCTCAGCACTAGATACTTTATGCTTCTGCTGCTCTGGGAGGGAAAACCAAGGAAAACATCTTCTCAGAGGAGCACTGTGGTCTGCTAGAAGGACTACGAGTGGGCCATTTATCTGAAGTCAGCCTTCCTAATCAAAATCATATGGAATCATAGAATCATAGAATGGCTTCGGTTGGAAGGGACCTGAAAGAGTGTATGTCTCGTTCACTTCTGCTGTGAGGAAGGATTTAAAGTCCAGTGTCCCTGAGCTGTGGTGCTGGATTGCTGAGAAGAGAGGGCAGCCTGTTAAATGCGCCAAAGCAAATCCCATGCCCAGTAAACATCTTAGGCCCCTCCTGTCTAAAAATGTTTTTGTAAAAACAGATGAAGTTTGAGAGTGGAGGAGAAGTGTGAGAGTTACCTTGACAAATAGCCACTAAATTTTTCAGGGACTGACACTATTAAATCTATCGTGCAGCAAATGTAGAGCATCTACTCTTGCCAGAGAAGGTGGAGCTAATTTAACCATAATTTAATTTAAAGCAGCTACTGCAAAACAGCCAGGCCATGAGGAGAAAACCTATTCCTTGAGAGATGCATAATCCTGTCGTATTGTGCATCATGCAGTTTTAGTCATAGTATGGTGAAAAAGGACAGCAAAAGTGAAATTAAACTAAACCTCGATACTTTTCATGTAAACAAAAGAAATTTATAAATTATGGAAAGACATTTGAGTGAAAGTATCTCAGTTTTCTAGTTGGTATAGTGTAACATTTTTTCCTGAAGTGATCCCTAAATTTGAAGCTATCAATGAAGCAAAAGACAGCCTGATTTCAGTGCATGTGTTTTGCATAGCCTATTGATTAGGCTCAGTGCAGAATAATTTTTCCCTTCACTTACTGTAAACAATACAAAATTAGAAACTTGGCCTGTGTCACTGCTGATAACATATGACTGCCTCACACTGTTTCTCTTGTATCCAGTGGATGATCACATTTTAAAAAATCTATTCGCATTTCAGTCTAGTGTGCAGTCTGTGAATTGTTGCTATCAGGCATGATCAGTGGCAAATGCTGCATTTTAGAGCCTTTTTTTCACCACTCATTTTTGTATTTGCAGAGAAGTACAGAAATCATCTAAAAGGACTTCTGTGTAACTTGGAGAAATCCAATTTATGCAGTTCTTTTGGTTTTCTTTTTTTAAGATTTCTGTTAAAACCATATTGCAGAATGCTCTGTATTGAACGCTTGTGGAACAATTATGGAAGTGGCAGCTTAAGTCTGGGGAAAATATCCCTAATTATTTTCAGGCTACCCTCAGTGTAGTTTAGCGCTTCTCAGTGAAATTTCAAGGTGTCTTTGTCTCTATTCCAGATCTTCCATCAGTTGCTATTGTATGTTGGCACCCATCTGCAAACATATGCTGTGCACAGATGTTACAAGGTGCCCTTGAACACCTTTGTCCAAACCTGGACAATTCCTGAGCTGAAACTGCTGATACCACCCTGTAGTGAATGTTATCCCAGTACTGCCCATCTTGGAGAGATGCCCCACGGCAGGCGGAGGGAAACATTCTGAGAGGGAAGGGGGAAAACCTGAATAATTTGTGGCTTTAATTCTTTTTTTTTGTCAGGTTGGCATGGTGTAGATTGCTCAGTAAACTGTCCCAGTGGTACGTGGGGACTTGGCTGTAACTTAACCTGCCAGTGTCTTAATGGAGGGGCTTGCAATGCTCTGGATGGAACCTGTACCTGTGCCCCAGGCTGGAGAGGAGAAAAATGTGAACTCCCTTGCCAGGTAGTTTAATAATATCACCAAATTTTGCACTGTAGGGTAACTCTGGGTAGGGTAGGGCTTCTATCATTCTTTGGGGATACATCCCTAGGGAGCACATACAACTGAGTGTGGGATCAGGGACATGCACCAACAATTCTTCTGGAAGAGATCTGCTGCACAGTACACCAAAGAACACAAAAAATGGCCACACAAAATGCAGTTGCATTGATGAACACCTCTTCTGCTTTCAAAGCTTTAAAGCTGGGACCCAAACTTTTCACTAGCTCCTTTGGAATTGGTTGAAAAACACAGAATGAAATTTTTCCCTCTATCAGGATCAAATGCTATCAAACTGTTCTGTTCAACTAGTTGAAGTAAAAATTATGAGACAAAAGAACAAAAAATATATTCCACATCAAATAACATATTTCTAATTACATTTTCTTATGTCTGTTTTACAGTATGAATAAAGAACTTTGATTGCTTGTCAGTCAGACATGAGAATCTACTTTTACTACCCAGTTCCATGACAGGTGCCTTCCTATTGGGGCTCTGATTTCCACTTTCTTCCAGACTTTGACAACTGCAAAATTAGAAGTCATTGTGAGGACAAAGGCAAACTCCATATCAGTTCTGTTCCCCTTTGTAGTTTGGGAAAGCCATAAAAATGTATAATTTCAAAAAATTTTAAATAGTAACATTCAAAACGCATTTGTTTTACTGTGTAACTGTTTGGTTTCAATTACATTTCATGCACACACACACACAAAAAAAAAACCTTTATGAAAAATGGGGTTTTCCTGAGTCCATTGTTTTCAGTGATGGACTTCAGTTCTCCAGGAAATTTTTAACAAAATTCATTTTTAAAATAAACTTCTCTCTGCTCTCCTTTTCCCCTCCCCTGTCATTTGCTCACTTTTGCAATACTATCTGCACAGCAGGTTGTTTGTTTAGTACAATTGTGAAGGAACCACCTGCACTGAACACACACCTTGTAAATTCCCTCCCATATCACACTGAAGCTTCTTTCAGTTTGGATGAGCTCTGCTGAGCAATAACATGATGGGAGTAGCTGAAATAGAGTGTAAGATGAAAATCACACGTCTGTCTTGAATTAAAATTTGTGCCCTCAGAATCCTCAAAAGTGATTTTTGGGGCTTTGCTTTTGGTTTTAAGATGAAGCAAAGATGAAGCACACGCTGATGTAGCGAGTAAAGAAGAAAACAAAATTGAATATATTCTGGAAAGCTGATTAGAGTGCCACCTGTGCGCATTCATGCAGTGTTTCCAACAATGCATCTCCATCAAAAGACTTAATTTTTCTCTTTTATAAGACAGCTTTGTTTATCATGTAGTGTCTGATTCTGAAGGATGATGAGATGTCCCAAGCTCCATTAGCTCTCCTAAAACTGACATTTAAAAAAGACACATATTGTTTCATAGCAGTTGCATTATTATGCCAAAGTTAGTCAAATAATGCTTAAAAGCATTTCTATATCAGATAATTTAGCATGCCCCTCTCTCTATGTCAAATGATGTCCGTAAGCATTTACACATTTCAAGTGCATATTCTGCTTCAAAATTCCAGAGCAGGAGAATAAACAGAAAACTAATTCAAATATGTACAGTGTTGTCTGAAATGTTTTTCTTGTTGGAGCAGAGACATTATTTAAATCAATGTATTTAAATTTGTTCAAATAACTTCAGAAAATTAATTTTACTCCCCAGATTGTTACTCAAGATATCACTGAAGTTTGGACTTCAGTCCAAGTACATAGCAGGCTAAAAATACTGCTTTTCAACAACATATTTGAGGATTTCCTTTCATTCCAAATCTGATTATATGCAAAGGAAATGTGTAGTCTTTTTCTGTATATAAAAATGTACTGTTGAGATGAGCAAAAGGTTCCTTACACTGAAGTAATGTAAGATTTTATTCAACTTTAGACTTGAAAGACTGGGAATTGAATAGCTGAATCCTGTGGCACTTAGTTGAAACGTATGCATGAATATCAAAGAGCAGCAGATGAATTTTGTTATAGATTTTATTCAGATTTTAATGTGGCTGAGACCAATTTTTAGCCTTGATTTTAAATGATTGATTTTTAAACCTGACATGTTTTCTTTTCCTTTTTTGCCTTTGCTGTCGGTAACCCTGAAGCATTACCATAAATTATACTGGCTTTTTTCCATGTTTTTTTAATTTGGTTTTGACACTTTTTATTCAAGATCAATTTACTGTTATATTTTTACTTTGTTTTGAGAGTGCAGTATTAAAGATTTTGCGCCGTTCAGTTTCTCAGATTGATTTTGTATTAAATTACCCACAAACGCATGTGCCAGCTTCTATGGAAGAAGCAGAAAAGGCAAATTCAAATGTTTAGATGTAGTTCCTTGAACATCACCTGTGCTTTTGACACAGCAGAATGCACCAAAAAGAGTGTTCAGCTTGTAACTTTAATCTCTTTTATTGGTTCAAAAAATGCCCCACAGCCAGAGCATCTCTTTTTAGTGTAGTATATCTTGTAGTGCCGAAAGATTTTTAATCAAAAGAAAGTGATACAGTTTGTGTTATTTATGCAATGAACCTCACACTAAATATATATTGTAATCTAATGTTTTACTACTTGTGCCTTTATGTAGTATACTTTTTGACCAATAGGTAGAGAGCTTGGGGTTTGGGGCAGAAAGGAGACTGAATTGCTTTAGTCTGGGATTTTTCAAGAGAGTAAAATTAATTCTTTATCTTCCCTTCTTAAATGAAAGAACAAAAATGTAGGATGCTAAAATGTTCCAAAAAGCCAGAAGCATTTTATGTTAAGAACAGATTATGGATTCAGGAGAGGTCTGTGGTTGCTTTTTGAAGCAGGATTGACCAGAAATTTCTGTGTTGTTTTTTTTGTGTTGTCACAGGACGGCACATATGGCATGGATTGCGCTGAGCGCTGCGACTGCAGCCATGCAGATGGGTGTCACCCCACCACAGGGTACTGTCGCTGCCTCCCAGGATGGTCAGGTACAAAACACACCCCTGAGGACAAGGAGAGTTTCTACTGTGGTGGAACTTGGTCTTTCCTTTGGGTTTGGGGTAAAGGAGGAATATGTGGGGTTGGGAGGGGAAACGGGCTGGTTCTGTGGCCGCTATGTGGAAACTTTGTTGGGTGTGGGATCCACAGAAAACTGAGAATAGAAAGCGAAATCTTAAAACTTGGGTGCCTCCACAGTATGATTCCTTATGAAAGTGGCGAATAACTAAATATTTCAGGTTGTGCTTTGAGGTAAAGCATCACATCCAGCTTTCAGTCAGCCAAAAAGAGGATAAATACTGCAGAAACCCTGTTGCCATTTCAATTTCTCAACCTTTTTAAAACATGAAGTTTCTCCACACCTATTTTGTTCTGTATGAATCTTTTCTTATGAATTTTTTTGCATTGTGGTTTTAAGAACTACCTAGTTACCATAATTTCCATTTGACACGGTTGTTGAACTCTCTCATTTGTGGAAAGCAAGATTTTTTGAAAACATGGTGAAACTGTGCAGGAGGACAAGTATCATGAAATGTTTCCTTTATCCCTAGGAGGTAGTTTTAGTTCTCAGATGGATTCCTAAGATCTAAGACTGGGAAAACTCTGTGATCTTCAACAGGGCTTAATTGACACTATAAGTTTGCCCCTGTTGAAATGTTATAGACTTGGTGTCTCACTGTGATGCTGTGGTGTTGCAGGGGTTAGGTTTCATGTCCCTTGTCTCTGTGTCCTCTTTCCATTTTATAATGAGGAGTCAGCATGAAAAACACACCTTAAATGAACAAAGTATGTGAGTGCTGTGAAAAGACAGGGTTTTTATTTATTTATTTATTTGTGTTTTCAGATATATACTAATATTATTTGGTGTCCATTCTTTTAATATTTTTCCTAATTGACTTGTAGGTTCATCATGTAACTGTTTTCTTTTTTCTCTGGTGCTTTCAGACAAAGTAGGTGGAGGTGAGCTTATGATTTCCTCAGATAGATACAGTTCTTAGTTACTGGTTTTTTTTCCAAATCTTGATTTTTATAATCTTTTTTCCTAGCTCTGTAGATGGATCACAGGCATCTTGTTTGAAGTGCATAATACTTTGTGTCTACAGTTCAGGTTGATTAGTTGTAGTTGATTACAGCTTACCTGCTGTTCTTTCCACTTTCTGTTAAGATGAACATGAGTTTTGTGATTACTGAGGGTGGGAAGTGAAAATCAGTAGGGGATATAGGCATGGGCAGGAAGGGCTCCTGCTTTGCATTGGAAGACCAAACCCATCTATCATTTGTGCATTTTTCCTGTATATTGGTTCTTTGAGAAGGTCTCTGTCACCATTGTGTCTCACCCATTTCAGTGTGAGGGAGAGAGACTTCCAGAGCCAGCAGTCACCTCACTGAGACAGGACTTTGTTGATTTTATTCTCTTCCCACAAGCTCCAGTGTGACTTAACATCAGCCACTCAGATACCTCAGGGAAATGACTACCACAGTAGAAGTTACCTGAGTGAATTATGAAAAAATACTATTAGCCTTATGCCATCTATCGCTACTTTGTGTGAAACTACATTGTGTTTATTTTGTTGTGATGTTAATGTCCTTACTTTCAGGTAGTTTCAGGTAATTGTGTGTGCATTTGGACATATTGCTGCAAACGTACATTTGAATCTGCTCAAAATATGATTTAATAAATTAGTAAATGTATTAAGCAAAGAATACCCACAATAAAAACATGTTGATGATCTTGATCATGGTTTAGGCTGTTAAAGTGGTTCACAAGTTCCAGATGTGCAGCTTAAATGGAGTTTTTAAAATGGAGTTTTTAAAATGGAGACAAATCATCAGAGACGACAGATATGTTAATGAAAGGATCCAGGTTGTTTTAAAAGACCATACCAAAAAAAGTAGCGATTTTTTACAACAGGTGATAAAAATTAGCTAGCCAGCATGATTTAACTAATACAGGAGTATTTTTACCTTTAGTGAAATCTTATTTCATCTTCATGTTTAGAAAGGAAAAAGACTTCAATAGAAAGAGACTTCAAGTGTAATTATTGATAAAATTGTCTCCATCCCTGGATGATGTCATCAGAACACCATGTGTGACAGACTAGTTTTGACATGTTGATGATGTCTAGACACACTTTATAACATAAATGGCATATTTCGCTTTATACTCAGTGTCTGGAAAAATCCTCCTCCCACACTTCACATGTCAGAGCAATACCCATGAGGAGTCTGGTTTTTGTGTAGATACTTATATTTAGAATGAATAAAAAAAGGAGAGAATACTTTAGGAAGGGGTTCTCAGATAGCTGTACTGTAATGCTGCATTGCAGAAATAGCAGTAGACTGTAGGATTAAGAAGGGAGGTTGCACATATATTTCTATGCATAATAGGTGGAGAAGCAGATGGAGGATGTGTTGAAAATACAAGAAGCTTCTAAAATGATGTTAGAGTAGCTTAGATTTTTTCCTAAGCATCAGACATAATAATTTTGTATGGGTAGTATTCCCTACAAAAAAACCAAACCAAGCAAACAAAAGAGAGGGAGAACCAGATTTTGGATCAGTGTAATGCTTATCCAACCCAAATGAAGGATTTAGTCTTTTAAAAACCATTGGTAAGGTAGTCTTAAAAAAATGAATACCTTTGAAGAAGCTTAAAAATGTGAACTTGTATTTTTTTCTTTTTTAAGAACGAATAAATTGATGAATCCAAGGCAAACTTTCCCAGAGGTTTTAATGCCATCAAAATAATATAAACTTTCCAAAAAGATGTTTTAAATACAGTATTTTTCTCAGTCCTGTGAACGGAACAGTTGTCTACACTTTCCCCAGGGAATTTCGTCAGAGGGAATAGTTTATATAATTTTGTAGAACTAAATGAAGGGAGGTTTTTTCCTTGCTGGATGACACAGTTTTCCCATAATGCTGGGGAACAGGAATCATGCTGCATGAGGAGGGTGGATCGCTGGCCTGGTACTGAGGGCCTCTCTTGGGCCGTGAGGGAGCTCTGAGCTGCTGATGTGGGCACAGGGGCTTTACTTCAGGCTCAAGATACAGTTGCAGGTCACCACTGGCACAACAATAAGATATTACATGGTTTAGTCTTTTTGAGTAGGTTTTTTTATTTATTTATTTTGAACATGCCCAATGCTTCTCTTCTGCTTCTTAGGTTCTACTTAGGAACAAAAGTTAAGTGTTTGACTGTTGCATTGATATCAGTTGTTTAAAAACTCCATAAATAATTAAAATTGGCTTTAATTAGGTCTTTGTTTTTATTTAGGGTTTATAGTTTTAATGCAGGTTCTGTTGCCTAGGAGGATACTTATGTTTTTTATCCTAAACAAAAGTGACTTAGTTTCTTGGGCTCCTGAAATAAATTTTATTCTCTCTGTAGTTTGCATTAACTTTTCCCTGCACAGCAGCATTAATTCTGCTTAGAAAAGCAAGGGTTAAGGGTGATGTTTTTTTTTTCCTGGCAGTCTGACCATTCCATCACGTTCCAGGAGCCACATGACAGGATGGCACAAATGAGAAACATCCGCCCACACAGAGAAGGATGTCTGCCCCGAATGCTCTCATCCCTTGACATTTTCACTTTATCTTATAAATAACTTTTTTTTTCATTTGGAGAGAGCGCAATAGTGAGAGAGTGGAAAAGAGTAAGAACGATTAAAACAGAAAGCAGAAGAAACAGGTAGAAAATATAATCCCCCAATATGTAATGATAATTTTCCTAATAATTTATACCAAAATTTAAAGTCCATTAAAAAGCTACATCTACCACTTCTCTTAAGAGAAAGCAAAACCAACAGGCACCATGGTAACTTAAGTTTCATCCCTTAATCTTATCTGTTCTGCAAGCAGCTGTCAAAATACATTTTTCCCAAATTGCCTGGAAGATTTGAGAATTCATATTCTTGCAAACTGACAGCTCACATTAAAGCATTAGTTAATTAAATTAATTAAAGATAATTAAATTAATTGAAATGGCAAAAGGGTTTTTTTTTTCTCCAGACTGTTTACTACTGTAATTACAATCACAATAATTTGGATGTTACTGATAACACATCACTGTTGTGCTTTATTGGGTGCAGTTCTGCCATACCTTCCCACTTGAGAAGAAATGTCATGTCATAGTGGTACATTTGTTACTTTTAAAATCGATTTAAAGGTTATCTGATGCTAGGGATTGTGGAATACCATGAGTCTGCTATCTGTACCAAAACAATAGCATTGGTTTATGGAAAAGACAGATGCAGTAATACCAGCCTACATTTTACCATTCATCCACATGCTACAGCAGAAGGGGTGTTGGTGACTTTTTCTGTGCTGGACACCTGCTGACGTTAGTCAGATCGCCCATCACCAGATGTGCTGTTTCTGTGTCCTTCTATGTGCTTCTGACATTATTTCCAAGAGGCACATTTGTTGCTGGATTATAACAGGGAGGTCTCTGTCATTTGACACTGATGCAAATCATCAGGTCCACTGAGAAGCGCAAGCTGCAGCTCTCCCTTGCCCCTCAGTTTTCAAATTGTTTGCATTTTTTCCCCTCCTAAAAAGAAGAAAAAAGACATGAAAGAGTTCTGTCATGGGTCTTCCTGACCTTTAGGCCAAAAAACAAGGTGCTGCTGGTACAACATCCATAGTGCTGGTACCCCAGTGCTGAGACCCTCTTGCAAGAACATGGTTTTTCCTCCATTTTGACCACTTTCCCCTGGGCTCCTGAAGCACAAGGTCCCATTGGGATGGATGCTCACTGAGCCACAAAATGAAATCATACGTGGGCACTGTGTCATGATATATGGCATATTTACTTTCCAAACTTCAGGAAAGGAATTCTCCAATAAGAGGTTTGGCCCACCCTACATCTGGACTTCACTGTGTCTGCCACCTGTGTTGTCTGTGTATTGTGGTGGATCTTTATGTGGGAGAAATACCACTCTTTCAGAAAAAAAGAGCTTTAAATCGGTGATTAAGTGTGTTTGTTTTCTAACTATCAAGAAGTTAAAAAGAGGGCAAATATTATTTCCTTGTGGCTACCTAAAGATTTGTAGTTGAAAAAGAGAGCACCTCTGGAGTGGATAACAGCAAGAGTATGGCCTTCAGAAAAATACTAGGAATATCTCAAAAGTGATTCATCCACTAAAATTTGCAGATACTGATGTTTGCCTTCAAACTCAGATGTTTTGTTGACAATCTTTAGTAGCTGGCTTCCTACCAAAACTTGCAGGCAAAATCTCTCCGGCTGTCGCAGTGAAGCAGCAGCTGAGGAACGAACTTCTAGAAAAAATCCTTTCATTAGCTTCTTACTTTGGGACACTTTACTTATTCCTGTGGCTATCCTCAGCTAGGGAGCAAGGTAACTCTCTCCTTCAAAGACAATTAGGATACCTCTAAATAGTGCCTGTGACATTTTTCACCACTTCCCTTTCCTTGGGCTGCTTATCCATCATTTGACAGAGAAGTAGGGAAGCAATTCTCACCATCCGAAGTCCTTGAACAGAAGAGATCTAAGTGTTCATTCCTCTCAAATACAAGCTCTTGGGCCATAATGGAAAAGTGTCATTAGCTTTATTGACACCAAGATTTCCCCAGCCTTTGAAGGCCTGTTTCTTCTCTTGTTAGGCTGTTATTTGTCTAATTTCACACTTACACATGAGAAATACACCGATATACAAACAGGCTTTAATTCTTTGGGGCCGTACTGGAAAGTTCCATATGTTGTGAAGATAAATTGTATAGCATTTTCTTTACGAAAAAAAATTCTTTTTAAAGCTTGGATAACCCTTTATCAGACTAATAGAAACATAACAAGCTGGAAAACAGCATTTAGTCCAATAATAAATTTGCCTGGGAAGATAGTAAGAAAAAATTGGTAAAATTTTTTTTCCCCCTTCAGGTGCTAAAACAAATTAGCTCTTTGTTGATCTGACTTGGATGGATCATTGAGTCTCAACTTCAAAATACAACATAGGGAGTATGGAAATACTCTGCTAGCATGGGCAGAAACACTGGTATCCCTAAAGAATTCTTTACTTCATTCATGCAATTACGAATGTTGGGGGAATGCTGATTTAGATGTGAGGCCCCCAGCATAAAGCACTGGGCATTAAATCCACGAGCATTTCTTTAGAGCAGCTTAGCTGAAGTTTATCATGACCATTCAGCCATTGCCTAGCAACTTGCGAAGGCCATCAAAGAGCTCTTTGTCCATAGCTCTGGCAAAAACATTTTCTCGCAGTTATCCTTATCAGTATCAAAACCAACATGAAAACTGAATAAAAAACTGTTTTATCACATAAAAGATTAATACTTGCTTAAAATTGTGGCAATCATAAGCCAGTTGATACCATGTTGTAAAAGATGAGTCTACTGTTGCTTTGTAAGTTCCAGTAAAAATGCTTCGTTTTCCTCAATAATTTCTATATTCTTTCTATAAAAGCATAGATTCTTCTCTTCTTTCTATAAAAGCATAGATTTCTTTGCTGAAATTTCGCATAAAGCATCACTCTGGATATAAATTTTTTTTATCCTTTTAATATTTTTAACATGTTCTTTCTCAAAAATGCACATACTTGATTTTTACAGCTATTAAGATGTCAAACTCAATTTCTTATTTTTAAGTGCCTTGTGAACTTAATAACCCAAGATTTTAAACTATTTTTACAAGTAGAGATGCAGTAAATTACTACATGAGCTCTGCTTTGCTGCACTCATTCTTGACACTCACAGGAGCGAAACTGATTTTGCTTATGATCAATAATTGAATATAATAAAAACAGCAGTAATCAGCACACTTTCAGTATCTTATATTGTCATAATTATTATTCTGTGATATTTAATATACACGGTTTATCAGCTAAGTAGAGGGATAACGTTCTTCACCTCATAAGAAGTGGAAATCGGATAGAAAAGGGTTTTTTTTTTCCAGTTTCCCTAATGGATAATTTTCCCTGGTGTGTATTGAAGGAGCTTTTTCCCTTTTTCATTTTTAGTAGTAGTTGCTGCTCTTTCAAGTATCGTGGCTCTCTGCAGCATGGGACCCACTGTCTTTTCTGTCCCAGTGTGCCCAGTATCACCCTTTGACACCATGCTGTCATAAAGCATCCTCTGTGCACAGATCAAGGCAGCCTAATTGAGCCTGGTATTATTGTATGTCACTGGTCTACATAATCTCAGATAATGCACTGTGGTAACTCTTGGCAACCACTGGCTTGTTAATAGTGACCATTATATACTGAACACCACTGAAACCCCTTAAGACTGTGAAAAATGTCTTTTCTTTAGCAGGGTTCACTGAGTGAAACTGTGTACGATATGACACATAACACTCACATGGACAGAGTGCCAGGCTCAGTTGTGAAATGCTCTGCATGTGTCTGCTTGTGCTTTCACAGACTTGGAGACCTGAGTTCTCAAATTTCGGAACCCCAAGCAAAGCAATTTAGGCAGCTGAAAGAAGTGGTCTTGTTTGAAAAAAAAAAAAAGCTGTGACCTCATTCTGTTCATGTGCACCAGCATCTCTCAAAATCAAGCCACTCTCTTATGTCCAATTGTCCACAAATGGGGAGTCAATGAAAAAGTTTACCTAGGCTACTGAGAAGCAAGTCCATGCTGCCTCTCAAATGTAGATGGAAACAGGAGAATGCCTGTACATGGAAAAATGAAAGAGGAGTGATATAAGATTTTTTGACAATAGATTTGTTTTAGGTCAGTATTAACTAATGATCAGGGCTTTTAGGTGGCCTGTGTACTGCCTGCTGCTGGTCAATATCTGGATTTTAAAAGTCGAGTCTTTTCTTACTGGCATTAGTGAGCCATACATTTGATTCTTCAGTCTGTTGCTTGTCTTGCAGAGAAACAGTTCCAGAATCTGGAGTTATGCCTTTCCTCTAATTAGAGGGTTAGCCTTTAGATACAGGCAGGTTTGCAAGGCAGATGCTGGGGGTGTTGAGGAATCACCTCTGAGTCTGATCTATCAGTAAACCATGTAATTATTTTTCAGGATCGTTACACATGAGGTTTTGTAGGTTTTGCTGTTCAAAATTCCAAGATTTTTTTTTTTCTTGTCACATATAAAACTGGTTTGGGTTTTTTTTAGGACTTGGGAAGGCATTGAACCTGTGGCATATTTTTCTGGAAATACTTACAAAGCAAGATGGGGTTGTGGTTGGATTCAGTCCACTTTTCCGTTAGCTGAGGGTTCATTCAGTAGAGGCACTACAATAATAGTTAATTGTTAATGCAAAGTGCTGTAGACACAATACAGTCTGAGTTCCACAGCGGTGCCTGCTGGCATTTAACATGCAGAGTGCTTTTTAAAAAACAGGAAAATTGTATTTAATGTTGCTGCATTGCAAAAAAAAACCCAAAACCAAACAAACCAAAACCCAAACAATAAAAAAAATCCAACAATAAACAGACTGTGATTGGGTGGTTATAATGAGTGGTTTGAATTATGATTTAAATATAGGGATTCAGGTTGTGGCCATTTGACAGTCAATTTTATACCAAAAGCAGTTAAACAAAGCACTGACTGACCAGCATCCTTAACACTGTTGCAGCTAAGCATTTTGGAATGCTCATGTGGTGTGTTTGGAAACCCTTTGTGTGCACTACATTTTTCCATGCCGTATGAAGCTGAGCAGTAATCAGCTCACCACTAATTAGATATCATTCAGTGTCCTGTATGCCATTATTATACTAAATTATGTCAGACCCAAAGAATTCTTGTGCTCAGAAGGAAAAGTTTCTATATACCTTTTGTCGTGCGTTTCCCAAACATAAAATTTGAAAATAAGGTTTTCCTGTTTTAAAAAGGCCATTATGGACGAAGCCAAAGCCCTTATGTACATCTCATCAAAACTGGAATACGAAAGAAATTCACTGTTCTGGGGGAAGACAGGAACAGGAATGCAAGTTTACTGTGTTCTGTTTTCCTGATGTTAGTGGTATTTTAATAAACCGGTTCTGTGAGCTGTGTTTTGAAAATCAGTCCACTGAGGACCACAGGTTTAAAAGTGAGGACCTCACTTTGCATGACAGTTCTTCACAAATGTTTTATTTATGTTTTCAGGCATTCACTGTGACAGTGTGTGTGCTGAGGGACAGTGGGGTCCAAATTGCTCCCTGCCTTGTTACTGCAAAAATGGAGCCTCCTGCTCTCCAGATGATGGAATCTGTGAGTGTGCACCAGGATACAGAGGCACCACTTGTCAGAGAAGTAAGGAAAAAAATAATGCTTTAAAATCTCTGTTTCTCCTTCTCATATTTGGAATACATATCGTATAATGCAACAATGCTTTATTAATTGTAGTATGAAGTACCATGAAACACTCCCTGATGGGGCATTTTCTCAAAATATATGCATATGCAGAAAAAATGTTATCTGAAATGAAAAAAGCAGTAGTGCTCTTCTTGTTATGGTACAACTTTAATTTTATTCACTGTGCTGTGGCATTGTTGTGAACATGACTTTCTAAGAAATTTAGTAGGGGACTCCATTCAAAGGGTAAACATTCCCAAATGTAATTGATGAATGTTAAGTTTGTAATGCATATTTTGTTAGGTAAATAAAACATACATGGGTTTCAGAAACTTAAGAACCTCCCAACTGAGTTTGGTAGGAATTATTGCCTTGTTATTGCTTTTATTTTAAAAACTTCCTTTGTAAGAATCAGCAGTGACATGAGGCCGAACAGTAAGAACAGAATACCAAATGTACCCATGATTCGTTGTAAAAAATTTAAAATTCAAATTACATGAAAAGAGATACAGATAGACTAAGGAAAATCATGCTAGAATCAGGGACGTAAATAATAAATCTACTCTCCTGACAAGATTTGTCACAGTTTGCCAGCAGTCCAGCTGCAATTAGTTTGAATTATCAAAGCTGTGAGGGAAAGTTGTTCAGGGAAGAGAAATGTGTGTCCCCAGGAACTGGGGATAGCCCCGTTTTCAGAGTAGGTCTCCCAGAAATAGTGTCAAGAAGTAGGTGGAGTGAGGCCAAGCAGAGATGCTCCTAGGTCTTACAAAAGAGGCTGAAAAAGCAGGAGACAATGAAATGGTCACTAGTAGGTTAGAAAGAGAACCGGAGGAGGGTCAAGTCCTAACAGCCTAGGAATGGCAAAATCTCAAGCTGAAGAATGTGATTGCCTATGGCACTACTAAACCCCACATTAGGGTGGCATTAGTATTCTTTGAGCACTTCTAACTATGCACAGTAATTATTCTCACTATCTAATCTCTAAAGGCCCTGCAGTTAATCAGTTAATCCAAAGGCAGACTCAGTGTAACACTACATGTAAAAATGTTCCCTTGTGTTTTGGAACTGTGCCCATAACCTGGACAAGAAGCTTCCAGTCTAGTGCCTCTCAGAGCCCCTCTCTGATGCACGGTCTGGAGGCTGGGAAGACAAAGGTCATACGAATAATTTGGATCCCAGTCAGAAAGTGCCTTTTCAGTAAACAGGAAGATCTTTTGGCACTGTTTCACTTGGAAAAGTTAATCTCTGTAGAGAGATCTGGCCATATAATTTTTATCAAGTGTATAATTAAAACACTGAATCTTGGATGAAATTAAAATATTGAAAAGATTCCAAGTTTGTTTTGTCAGTGCTAATTGCAGCTGTGCAGGTATTTCTCTTGATGTATTACCTAATATTTTACATTTATCAGGAAAGGAATGCCAAAAGGGATTAGAGCTACAAAGAAGGAGATTTTATGTAACAGCCCCTTTTTTCCCCCCATTTCTGTTTTTTGGGGAGCGGGTTTTTTGGGAGTTGGGGGTTTTTTTGTGGTTTATTGGTTGGTTGGTTGATTTTTTTGTTGTTTTGTTTTTTAAGAAACTCATGCTTTTAGCATCAGAATTAACTGGTAGACTTTGTATTTCTGCTCTCAGGTTCTCTAAAAGTTAGGTGACTCTGTACCATGTAATGAGTACAGTGAATATCTAAAAGAAAGGTTGACTGGAAAACATTTGTACTTTTTACCCAGTGCATTAGTAAGTTAGTTTCCACATTAGGAAGCACATAAAAAGTCAAGATCTAAGATGACCTTACTCATCTAGAGATAAAACTATTCTCTGTTATTTTAAATTACGTGTCCTCAAATATGCTTTAAAATACATCCACAATTAGCCAAATATATATAATAATAAAGTAGATATGCATTTCAAACATTGTCCAAGCACAGTGTGGCCAGACATGTAACAGAATGTCAACTAAATCATCATTAACCAGAATATAGTAAACCCTTGAGGAAAATGAGCAGATCTCCTTTTGTGATTGTAAATCACTGAATTGTACAAAGAATAACCACCACCATTGCAACTCCTGTGTATTTAGAAAGCAGAGCTAATTCCAAATCAGGAACAATTCATGGCTGTATGGAAAGCAAGGAAGTCAATGTCAGTTTGTCCTCTCTGGTTCCAGTTTGCTCCCCTGGGTTTTATGGACACCGCTGCAGCCAGACCTGCCCCCAGTGTGTGCACAGCAGTGGTCCCTGCCACCACATCACTGGCTTGTGTGACTGCCTGCCTGGATTTACAGGAGCCCTCTGTAATGAAGGTACAACTTGTAATAAAGACATATCATAAAGTGTGAAACCCCCTGTACTCTTAATTGTATTATTTGTATAGTGAGTATGCATATTGTACTTACCAGAATTTATAAAGCCTTGCTTTAACATTATAATAAACGATACATTTCTTGATCCAAATATTAGTTGCTTTCTTTTGAAATAAAGAAAATAAAATCTTGTTCTGATTGCTAAGGAGTTCTAATTCTGACAATGTTTTTTCAGTATGTCCCAGTGGCAGATTTGGCAAGAACTGCATTGGAATATGCACCTGCACCAATAATGGAACTTGTAATCCTATTGACAGATCCTGTCAGTGTTACCCTGGCTGGATTGGTAGTGACTGCTCTCAGCGTAAGTATCATTTTTTTCCCATTAATTTTAAAACAAATAATCAGGGTCCAGCTAAAGTATCTACATTTTGGTAAAACAACACTGTCTAAGTCAGAAATTAGGACTTCAATAAAGAAGATATGCTAAACTTTTCTTCATTTTATCAACACTGTCATGGTGCACTATAATCCTTTTAATGAGTGGGCTGGAGCACAGGACAGGAGGGATTGATTTTCAGCCTTCCACTGCCCAAAGGAGAGTAGTAGAGAAGCTGGATGAGGCTCATTTCAGAAGTGCACAGTGAAGAGACAAGAGGCAACACTCACAAGTTGCAGCAAGGGTAACTTTTACTAGATAAAAGAATAAAAATCTTTACTCTGAGAGTGGTCAAACACAGCAAGTGTCCAGAGATGCTCCGAAGTCTCCAGCCTGGAAGAGGCTGTGAAATTATCATCATTGAAGAACCTTTGAGTAGGATGTTGAACCAGGTCTCCTCCAACATGTCTGTGGATTGATGAATCTTTGCATTAGAGAGAGGATTCTTGACCTGTTGTTTATCTGTACTTGTTTAGCCTTTTCATAGTAGTGTTGTGAACATCCCAGGCTTGTATCCTCGGGAAAGTCTTATGAATAAGAGGTGTTATTTTACAAATAATACATTGAAATACAGGGTGATTTTTCTTACTCTCTTTTGCAAAAAGAGCTATTGTCAAGGCTGAAAACAAAGCTGAGATTTTCTCAGATGCAAGTTAGTGCTCTGACTGCATAACCATCCTTGTTCTTACTAAACATTTGAACATTTCTTAAAGAAATTTACCACTCAGACTTTAAGTGTTTATAACTTGTGACGGTTTTTTCTGTTTCTTCCTTTTATAAATGTTTCACAGATAGAGATTTTTAGTGTCATTCTGCCTCACTGGATGAGTATTGTCTTGGTATGCTAAACTCAATAGAAACTTTGTTACTGAGTTAAAAAAGGAGGAGGGAAAAGCCCTAATTTTATTACTTTTTAGAGTTATTTTATTAAATAATTAGTCATTCTCCATATGCCTTCCTGGGTCTATGCAAATTACTAATTACAGGAAAGAATTGTTTTAAGCAAAATTCTAACAAGAAGCATATCCAATCCCATAAGGTACTAAAATCCATGCAGTCTGAAACACATGCATGCCAAAATTTCAGTCAACCCATTTTTGTGATTAAAAGGAGCTGCACCATACCCCGATATGTTAAAATTCAAAACACATTGTGGTGGGGTTCCCAGGGATGTGCATTTCCTAATAATGGGCCTCATTGGTTTATATCATTTATGGTTTGATTGGGACAGGTTAACTGGCTCTGTACCGGTGCAACGTAACATCTGGTCAGTTTGGAAAAAAAACAAACACTTCCCTGGCTAAATTCTGTGAACTGATTAGCATGCACAACTCAGTATGATACCAAAATAAATCTTGGGCCTATTCCTGTGGAAGCCAGTTGGTACAAAGGGTCTTGTTTGTATGGTAAAATAAGTAGGTAGTCGGGAGAGTAGCAGAATAGGGGTATTTAGAAGGAGGAGGGACTTACTGAATCAATAACAAGAAAATGGTGCCAGCGATATGAATGGAAGTGTTTATTGAAGCTGTGCTCATGGACCATAACAGAGGAAGTTTATTTGCTTTGTGTAAAGGCCTTTCGTTCACATGGAAAATAATGATTCCATTAATTTCATTCAGAACTAGCGACCTTTTTCAAACTTCTAACCTTCTGCCTGTATGTGATTTACATTCCTTCTTAGTTGATCACTAATTTCAAGCACAAAACTATAATTATGAGGCACAACTGAAGTGAAAACAGCAAAAAACAAACTTCATACTTTTTTTCAATACAATGTAGTATCTTACTTACCAAAGTGAACTTTGGGCAAAGATGACACTGCAAAAATACAGCCTACATGTACATGAATCATTATGCAAATATTTAAAGGATTCAGGAATTTTTATTGCTCTCAGACAGGTCTCTGGACAACCAATTCAGTACACAACAGTAAGGAGTTATCGGCCTTTTAAAAATTACACAGGAATAAAACTACAGCTTCCGTGTCTGACCTGTTTCTTCTCTCCTATGAAATACTCACACTGTACTTCCTTAAAACTATTTTTAAAGTACTGAAGTACTACTAAAAGAACTACTTTCTTAATGAAAAAAAAAACCCTCAAGATGTGACTCCTACTCACAGAAAGGGTCTATTCTTAGAGTACCCTCTTCACTTCGTGATATTCTAACATGAGGCAAATTACCCTTCTCTGTCTCTGAAAAGTAATTAGTATTTTGGAACCACTTCACTGTTCTAATGGCAGCACACAGTATCACACTCATACATTATGACATTTTCAAAGCAGCCAGCAAATTCTGTCTCCTAATCTGCTTACATGATTGTGAGCAAAGTAATCTCCACTTTATAGATATTACTTGTTTTTTAGAAATATTATATTGATTATTGGACCCATGGAAGCAACTGAGTTAACTTGACTAAGGCACAGACCTGATTATATGCACCACATTTAGGCAATTACATTAATAGTGGAAACACAAGAAGCAAGCTTAGTTTTGGGTCTAAAGCTATAGGCTACATAGCTTTATAGTTTCAACCTCTGCTTACCTTTACTTTTGAGACATAAAAACCAGATGCTCTCACTGTACACAATTGAACTGTTTGCAGATTAAAAAATAAATGGAGAAAGGAAACAATGTCTTTCTCTATGAGAAAGGTGGTATGAATGTCCTGTGAGCTCAGTATCAGTTATGTTCACTGGGGTTTTCACACACTTACTATTTTTCAGCACTTTTCACCTGGAGTGAAATGATTCCCCAGTTTAAATAAACAAACAAACAAACAGATAAATAAATAAATCTGTGACTATTTGCTCAGAACAGAGCAGCCCAAACCACGCATTTGAAAGGAAAACAACAAACACCAAACAAAGCAGTGCTCATATGTGAATGGAAGCAGCTCTATTCGTGGGTATCAAGGGCCTTTTTCATTTGAAATTAATTAATTACTTTGGGTTGTTTTTTAGCTTGTCCACCTTCCCACTGGGGACCAAACTGCATCCACACATGCAACTGCCACAATGGAGCTTTCTGCAGTGCCTACGACGGGGAGTGCAAGTGTACCCCAGGGTGGACTGGCCTTTACTGCACACAGAGTAAGTGACTTTTGTATTCCATTCCCAGTCTACAAATCAGTGACGGAATTATCCTTCAGTGTCTTTCAGACTGAAGCCATGGGAACAGCTTCTGCCTCAGCTCTGGCTGTG
Organism: Oxyruncus cristatus; assembly: GCA_013399855.1. Taxonomy (NCBI): domain Eukaryota; kingdom Metazoa; phylum Chordata; class Aves; order Passeriformes; family Cotingidae; genus Oxyruncus; species Oxyruncus cristatus. The sequence goes on from VXAY01001711.1 coordinate 165,925, forward strand.
GTCTGCTGAGGCACAGCCCCTCTTGTCACTGCAGAGTGATCACATAGTACATTCAGTATCTGCAATTGCAATTTCAACAGCTGAAGCTCAGTATCTGTAATTCAAATACTAACACAGGAGCTATTTTATCTGGAATGTGGAAAGTTAACTTCACTAGACTGTAAAATTATAGTTTGTTTTGGGATGTTTTTCATTTAATAATACATTAATATTGATTTTTTTTTTCCCCAAGAGCTTTTAATTAAAATAAAAAAGCCATCCAGTGACTTGAGTGTAGGTATGTGGCACTCATTTTATGCTGGGTAAGAGCTGATACAAAGTTTGAGAAATAAACATTTGCTAGAAATAAATTTTGATAGAGCTGGCTTCTTTATCATATTACACCTTCAATTTGGTTTACCTTCAGTTCAGGCAGTCACAACCCCACTGACTGTAACCTGAGCAGAACCCTTATCTTTGACCTCAAGAGAAATATGACTGCTGACCATATTTTAAATTCAATGTTTTAAATATGTATTTTTCATAAAATCAGAACTCTCCTTCTTCAAATGAATAATATCATAGTGTCAAGAAATAACAGATATATTGCAGGGCCATATGGATGCAGTTCTGGAAGACATTTACTATGCTGGTTCAGCTGTCAGCTATCATGATTATTTTGCATCCTGCTGGTGAATAATGATCTCTTTGCAGTGGTATGTCTTCTCCATACTGAAATGGTAACTTTGTGAGTAGCTCACATACAATATGCTGTTATTTTTATTTTTGTTGTGCTTCAGCATAAACTGTGAGGAAAATATGTCCAAATATTCACTGACTGCTGAACAGACTCTGTGGTCTGGTTCACAAACTGCCCTTTTTCTCCACAATGAAATACCTTCTCAAACCCATTTCTTCAAGGAGCTGTTCTTGCTGCCTTCTTCAGAACCTCTGTTGTCTGCACTACTTCCCAATTTCCCAATCTCATTTTTTTGCAGATTTTGCCTAATGTGTATTTTAAACCACTTCAAATAAGATAGGGCTTGATATCTTGTGTTTATAGACTGCTCCTGAAGCTACAGAAATGAGCTCTCAGTAACACACTGAACCAGAATATTTGCATTTCATTTCTGGAGCGGCTGTTTCACCCCTTTTCCCCCTCCCTCTCCTTGTTCTGCAGGATGTCCCCTGGGGTTTTTCGGGAAGGACTGTGCATTGATCTGCCAATGCCAGAACGGAGCCGACTGTGACCACATCAGCGGGCAGTGCACGTGTCGGACGGGGTTCATGGGCAAGCACTGTGAGCAGAGTGAGTGTTCTGACCGCAGTGGGAATTCTGATGGGGAAAGAGCTTCAGGAGCTGGACCCAGCCTTTCTTCTAAGAAAGAAAAGCCCACAAAACTAATTATTAAGACTAATGATTGCAATGGCCGTTTCTTTCAATTTGTAGCTCTCTGTAAGAGGCATTTGCACTACATTTTAGTTGCTTCGAACTTAGTGCTTAAAAAAAACCGACAACTCTTTGTCATGTAAAAGCAACAAATGAATCCTAGTAATTGTGATTCGCATAAACCACAATGAAAACTAATAGTTAGAAAACTAAAGATAAGTGGTGGGGATACAATTAATCTGTGCAATGTGGTTTTGCAACACATTTGGATTACAAAAGCACTGTAGATGGTATTTTGTTTTCATATATGTGTGTGGTTGCTATTCATTAAAATCAAGAATAACACCAGTGACATCCATGGTGGTGCCACATTGTACAAAATTAAAAGAATAATCAGCCTCATAAGCACAGAACTGTTCGTCCAACTACTGCCGACTTTACGGAGGGGTGCTCCCAAATTCGTGCACTCTGATGATTTCTCTTTTTCACTTCAAAAGAGCAATAAAATTCAGGGAAAGACTAACTTTTTGAGACAGTCATTTGGTGTCAAAAATAATTTCGAATACTTCAGCAAATCTAAGTCTATTATTACATTTTATAGATTTTATATTTTGTATTAAAATTTTATAATAATGAGGTAAGGATATTAATGTTTTGATATTTTTTCTAACTCAGATTTTAAAATGCCAAAATATATTATGATGTGATGTTTTTTGCCCAGATATTTACTTCAGTAAGTAAAGTTTTGTTTAATTGAGTGTAAAAAAGAGGAGAATCTATACAAACATGGAAGTTTCACTTGAGACAAGACTGTAAAAACATTTATCTGGCATTCACTGTGTTACTTTATTTTGCAAATTACTCTAATTAGGAACGCCTAAAAGATTAGTTATATTCTTTTAAAAAGACAAAAAGAAGAGGAAGTTAACGTAATTACAGAACTCCTGAGACATTTCAGAAAATTGAGTCTCAGAATGTGAAGAACTACCACACTTGATCAAACCATCAGAACTACTATAATGCAACAGGACACACAATACAGAGGTGGCAGTATAAAAGAAATAATTTTTATCAGTTTAGGATAACTCCCTCCCATGCTTATGTCATGACGTAGGAGACACTTTGATCAGTAACTAATTATTGTATTCAAGTCATTTTGGGAGAAAAAAAAAAAATCTGTGAAACTCTTCCAATTAGCTTATTCTCCGTGATTTAGCATTTTTCTCCTGTAGGTAGTTTCTGAGTATATACATTATGTCATCAAAGCAGCAGTTTTATTTTTATATAAATGTGTGTTGCATTTTAGACTCATTGTTATGGCCCTTTCTTCTCGCTGTTTTACATCAGCACATCTGTCATAAGATTTGACAACAGCCAGATGTCTAACTCCACCTGTATGATTACATGATTTTTCAAGCACTGGGATATGAGCAACCTGAGAGACCTGGTGTTCTGGCTCTTTACTCACATCTTGCCCATTTTTTCACTTTCTCCTACCATTTTATCTTATTAGGATTTCTTTTTTTCCTTCCTAACTGCACTGCCTTAGTGGCAGCAACATTGCAGGTAAAGGATGAATACACTTCCAAATACAGTTTCCTTCTCCTTTCCCACACATACTCATACACACTGAGGGGTCTTCATAGGATCCTTTCCTAAAGAGATCTGCTGCTAATGACACATTGCCATCTGCTGACTACGGACAGAAAAGTATGGGGTTAGAAGCGTGTGGCGCTGCAGGTCTGTAAGTACCAAGGCACTTAATAAGTACTGACTGCATCTGATTTTCACTTGTGCAGAATGTCCCCAGGGTACCTACGGGTATGGGTGCCGCCAGATCTGTGACTGTCTGAACAACTCAACCTGTGACCACATCACGGGCACGTGTTACTGCAGCCCAGGCTGGAAAGGGGCCAGGTGCGATCAAGGTAAAGCCTGGATCCAATAAAACTACTGTAACAGTCTCCTGTAAAAAAATTGCTTTGACCTATTAAATACCATCTCTGTGTCATTCATTAAGTAAATCTGAGAAGGCACATGCATTTAAATAGTCCCTTCTGTTAAAACATGTTCTGTAGACTTTAAATCAGATGCCTCAGTGATAGTTAACTGGAGCAAAGCACTCAAGTGTAGACTGCACAAAATGTTTTACAGTGCTGTGCTGTCCAAAGCATGTGCTTTACCTGCCCTGTCCTTTTGCCTAGGGAATATTCTTACTTTTTCAAATTCATTAAAATATCTCTTTCTATGAGGATCATGAATGTTTTTCCTTAAGGTTAGGATTGTCATCACATTGGTTTCTGACATAGCTCTATTTTGGCATTATTAAATACAGTTAGGTTAGCAGGAGGATTTAGAAGTGAAATCTTGTCTTCTGCTCCTGACACATAACCTTCTGACTTCATGCCACATATTTTTATTTCTTCTTGTATTTCAGCTGGTGTAATCATTGTGGGAAACCTGAACAGTTTAAGCCGTACCAGTACTGCCATTCCTGCTGATTCCTACCAGATAGGGGCTATAGCAGGCATCATCATTCTTGTCCTGGTTGTGCTTTTCCTGCTAGTGCTGTTCATCATTTACAGACACAAGCAGAAAGGAAAAGAAACAAATATGCCCACAGTGACCTACACCCCTGCTATGAGGATCATGAATGCAGATTACACCATTTCAGGTAACTGATGTTTAGAGCAGATTTTATCCTCAAATATTTTTCTTCATTAAACAGTGGAAGTATGGGCATTTCTATTCCCCTGTGCCTGTTTTTGAATAGAATTGGAGTGTGGCAAAATATGGTTTCTACAGAGACTTTAAATTCAATGCCAACATGCTTGAATACAGAAAGACTGCTATGGCTGTAGAAAATTAGGATTTCACGCTATCTGTGGCAAGATTCTGTAGAGAACCAGATAGCAAAGTGGCTCAAGTTTGAAACAAATTAAAGGAAGGAGCAATGGAACAAACAGCAGTTTCTGACCTATGAAAGTGCCTGTGAGTTGGGATGCAGTGGGTACAGAAAACTTCAGGCAATGCTGTTTTTGCACACCACTGTTTAAGGAAAGCAACAGTTAAAGACAACAGCAGAAACAGTTGTCAAGAGTTAAGAAAGAGCAAATCAGCAAAGGTGCTGGTGGCTCTTGAAGCACCACAAAATGGTGTGAACTTGATGGTACAAGTGACTGTAATTAGGACAATGCTATGACAACAGAGATGTTAACAAGTGACAAGATGTTAACAAGTAACTGATCTTCGCTGAAAGTGGGGACATGACTAGTCACTTACTGCTCTGTATCTCTAATTTCTTTAAATGAATGCAAGACTTTTAGTTTTGTTTTGGTAGGTTTTTGTAAGAAACTCAAAATCAGATTCTGAAAGCAGTGCAGCACTGTCAAAAATGTATTTTTGAGGAAGAAATGCCACATTATTTTCAGTTGTTAATTTTCCTTTCTTTTTCAGAAACCATCCCTCACAGTAATGGTGGAAATGCCAACAGTCACTATTTCTCTAACCCTAGTTATCATACTCTAACTCAATGCACTACCCCACCTCATGTCAACAACATGGAGAGGCTGACCTTAGCAAAGGTAAAGCATAAAAATCTGTATACTTCTCTGTCAACTAGTTTTCAGCTTATTTTACTTTGTTCCCTGATGTTTCCCATTTGGTTTATTTTTGCTTTCCCTGATTATCAAGTGGAAATTGAGCAGCTTCCCACTAGTTTCAATTTCTGTTGCCCATCTTTCTTTGAAACAGGCAAAAAACAATCAGCTGTTTGTGAACCTTAAAAATGTGGAACCTGGAAAACGAGGTACTGCCATGGACTACACAGGAACACTGCCAGCAGACTGGAAACACGGTGGCTACCTCAATGAGCTTGGTAAGGAAAAGTATCAAGAATTAGAGTTAACTTTCCATATCCTGAGATTTTCAGGTCAGGATGGGATGCTCTTCTGGTAGATACGGTTTATCAGACAAAAAAATATGCTTTAATCAAACAGCAGTTATTAGGCTCATTAAAGAATAACTGGGGGAAATGTAATGGCCTGTGACATATGTGAAGTCAAAGCACATAACTTAGTGGTCCCTTGTGACATTAATCAACTTCCATGTTCAGGAAGCTCTTGTCTGAAAGTGTGCAAGCAAATAATAACAACACTCCTGTACCCTGTACTGGGCAGTTTCACAGTGCTTATGACAGAATTATTCTGTACAGCTAGAAATTAATTCCAAACCAATTTTTAAACCCTTTAGAACCTGTTGTCTAACCCCTTTTATTTTCTTTGATTTTAAAGCTATTTTGTTTTTTATATAATTTTTCTCAGGTGCTTTTGGACTTGATAGAGGATATTTGGGGAAGTCTCTGAAAGGTGAGATTATTTTTTATGTATTCAGACGAAATTACATCAACATTCAGTTTACTTTTCTACATTACCTTCTGAATGAGGAGAATATAAAAATAATTTTGGACTAATTTTTTCCTAGACATTAAATCAAGGCAGGAAATTTGTTCTTTTCTTTGAAGAGAGGTTGTTGTTTAGGAAGAAAAAAAAAAACCCAAACAACAAACCAAGCCTTTATAAGTCTTCTATGTGTTGCACATCAAATGTTTCTGTAATGCTTGAGTCACAACACAGCTCCATTTTAAAAGCAGAAGGGGGACGGCCCTTGAATTCAGCCTAGTGAGTGAGGTAAGGACATGCTGTCTCTGCTGAAAGGCTTCAAAAGAGAGCCAATTCCTCTTGCAGCTGGCATGGTCAGCATAGGTCTGTGGTGAAGCCTGTAATGCTTCACCACATTCACTGTGGGCCTTTGGAAAGCATATCAAAGTACAAATACACAGAGAGGAATTAAAAGCTTCAGAAACTCAGGGTAATGCTGATATTTTGCTCTTTTCAATTATTCCATTTTCTCATAAGACATTATGCTGTACCACACTGGTGTATGTCACTATTTTTGATACCTTATTAAGATGTGCATATTTAAAAGTTGCAGAGATTTGGCACTTAGGGGCATGGTTTAGTGGTGGGCTTGGCAGTGTTACATTGATGGTTGGACTTCATGATCTGAAAGGTCTTTTACAATCTAAACTAATTCTAGGATTCTATGGTTAGAGAAAGGCCAATTTAAATGAGTCACAAAGTTATGAGCACCTATCTACTGATAGTTTCACCAAGGGCAGCCTCATTGCTAGATACTGAATGAGGAACAAGCTGACAGTCTCATCTCTGAAGCATAAATAACACATCATATCACAAAACAACACAGAGAATAAAGTAACACAAACACCACAAAATGACTTTCCAGCATAAGAAAATATATCTCTGAAACCAGTTATCTGCCCTTCAGTGAAATCCTAAATCGCAAGCTACCTGATGTTTCCTTTTCAGTTCTCCTGTTTTCACATTACAGAAACTTGCAAAGAAGCTGGTTACTTTTTCAGTGTTGCTGCCTAGTCAAACTTTTCACCAAACATGCCATCCACAGAAGTCACGTTACTGTTTGCCGAGACATTGCTCCTGGGAAAAGTCTGAGATCACTTTAATAGTGTCCTGAGAACAGCACTTGGAGGGGCAAAACATATTCTGAAGTGCTTACTGAAAATTGATACTACACATTATATAATGCTAGCTACTGTTTTAATCCGAATTGAAGATGCTTAGACTTTGAAACAGTAATTTGTTAATGGCAAGATCAATCCCATTAAGAGCACAGAACCTGAGGTTGTTTAATTGATGTATAATAATTTTCAAGTTTTATGAGACTGGATTCCATTTAAATGTTCATTTATGAATGACTTCTTAGAACTCAGAATTAAAGAATGACCTTTTTTCAGCAGCAATGTCCATAATATGTAGCATAGCTTGAGAGAGTAATATATTTTTCTTTTTGTAGATCTAGTGAAGAACTCGGAATACAATTTAAGTAATTGCTCATTAAGCAGTTCTGAGAACCCCTATGCTACTATAAAGGACCCACCAGCTCTGGTACCAAAAAGCTCAGAATGTGGATATGTTGAAATGAAATCACCAGCACGCAGGGACTCCCCCTATGCCGAGATTGCTGGCTCTGCTACAGCGAACAAGAACGTGTATGAAGTTGGTACGTACAAAATCTATTTCTGGATGTTCAAGATTAAGAACAAATCACATGAGACTTTCTTTTTTCTTTGATTCAGTTTAATCAAAACATACAAAAAATCACTGGGAAAAAAAATATGTGATCAGATTCTGTTTTCTGCTCAAATGCTTTTAACAACAACCTCACTCTACTGAGATAATTTCTACTGTGTAATTCACACAGACGGGGTTTGAAATACCTTCAGCTCTGCTCTGTAACCTAGAGGTATCTGAATTTCCCTGGTTTAAAAGGCTTTTTTAAACAGCAGCATGAGATAAGCTTAGTATTTGATCACAATACAATTCAACTCTAGGTTACACTGTTAAGTATTGAATACGGCTGGAGTTAAGTGTATGGGAGGGATGGGAAAGATCTGTTTCTTTCTCTTGATCAGAACAAAGCAGCATCTTCACCCACAGACATAGTATTTCATTAATATGGACCCTGTCTAGTTACTATGTTACTGAGTTGCAGAGAACTTTGGCATCTTGTGGAATGGTAGCTATCCTGATAATTTCTGGACTGGAATAAACTGTGTCCCATATCATAGGATACGTTGTCCTTTTCTGTCCCCAAATAGAAATGGAAATTCATCAATATCCCCATGGTGCTTTTAAGGACTGTTCTAAAATCTTGATTAAAAATCCCAAATTCAGGGGTTTTTTTAAGTTTGCCCACACATAAAGAAGAGATGCTGGTCCACTTGCTTCTATCAGTAAGTATCTTCATGGCAGGGCCCTGCTGCAGGTCCACAGGTGAAACTCAGTGTGAAACCAAAACACAACATCAACCTTGGTTTCTAAACCTGCACTTCAGGAACTCAGCATGACAAGGAATCTTCATATTGAAGCAGAACCTGAAATGAAACACAGCATTTTCCTTCTGTTTTATCACTTCTCATGTTGAATGTATGTGCTCTTTTTTGTCACAGAACCCACGGTGAGTGTTGTCCAGGGACCATTCAGCAGCAGCGGACATTTCAGCCAGGATCCTTATGATCTTCCAAAAAATAGCCATATTCCCTGTCATTATGACTTGCTACCAGTTCGGGACAGCCCCACATCCTCTACAAAGGGGGTCAGCACTGAATGATCCCAGAAGCTGGTTTGTAGAACAGTGGGACTCTCAAGGGGCAAAGTGGCATGGTTGTGCTCCTTCCTCTAGTTTACCATCGTATTTGGCTCCTAATCTGTCCAGCAAGTATTTGTTGTACATTAAACAGAATCTCAGCACGAGGTTTGTATTGCGCATACAAGTGACAGATGGACAAATGCCACACTCTGGGGATCCTGATTATTTTTTTCTCATGGCAGTAAATTTTATAGAAACAGGAATACAACACATTTATACTGTAATATACTGGCTTAAAAATATTTGTTTGCAGATCAGTTTTGATAACATCCCATTTTAGCAACTTCAAATATAGACTTCATGTTTGTCATGTTTCAGACAGGACAGTGCAATTTACCAAATACCACTTTTTACAGGCAATCTGATTCACTAGTTATTCACTAGTAGAAGAAAAACTGCCTTGCCAAATTTTATCTTCCATTCTTATGTTTAGTTAAGACATATTAAGAAACAAGATCTGATGGGGATAAGTAAGCACCATATTGCAGCTGTTTGAGAAATCCATCATCAGGCTTTTTTGTCCATCACTGGTGGTGGGCATGGGTTGCTTGAATAGTTCAGAACATAAAATAATTGCATACATCAGTATTATATGATGCTTCAAGATCTCTTAGTACTGCAGACCCCATACCAGTCTTCAAAAAATATTTTGCTACTGTTTGTATATTGCAGTTCTGACCACTGTTTCTGCCACACACAACTAATAATCCATATCAGTAATTACTTCAAAAAATATGTAAAATAAATCAGTTTATTTTTGTCACCATGGACTGATTACGTAAGGAGTGGACAAAGGTGATGACTTCTGTAAATCTTAACTGCAAGGAAGGGTTTACATTTTATAAACAGTTAGTAATAATGACTGTAATATAGAATAAAAAATAGTAAAGTGTTCTGATTTTTTTTTCTTAGAAATAACTAAGCAAACTTTGTGCATACTTGCTAAAAAGGCACCTTTTTATAGTTGATGTAGGGAAACACATGCTTAAGCTGGTCTTTTGCATTGCTAATAATGTGACACATGTACCCCCCATTCTTCATTAACTTCTGTCTCCATTTTTACTCTGTGTGTCATTGTTTCTAGTGAACCAGCTTGTAACTGCAAAAATATTCTACTGTGTGTCCATTTATTTTGCATTTTTTGCCAACTGGCCTTTATTTTGTCCATTTAAAGGGACCTCTGGGCAGATGGAGAGAATTAAAGTAAGAAATCATGTCATACTGATGTCTATCAGGAGGTGATTACCTAATATGTAACAGTTTAAACTAATTTGTTAATTGGGACAAAAAAATTATGATGTTTTTGTTGAGAATGATAACAAGAATGCAGAAGAAAAGTAAAAAACAGTTCCTCTTTAAAGTTTAGCTTAGTCTGTTACTCCTGTGGATGGAGAGCATCTTTCCAGAAGAGCCTTTTTTCCAAAAGAGGCTTTCACTCCTTCATAAACAGTCTGCTCTCGGGCTTAGCACATGGACTGCCATGACATCTGGGCTGCAATAGAGTCTGACACAAAGAATTATCACTATTATGACAGCACTGAAATATTCCTAAGAAACCCACAACCTGTTGCCTTTGGAATACTAAATGCAACAGAGGAACAACTCGAAGAAAAACTGACAAAACTTTCTGATTTATTTTTTTTTTAAAGAAACCCCAGAACTGAAACAGAAGTACAATTTCCAATTTATTTGTTTCACCACTGAAGTGGTGAAAAATAAGTAAGCTGCTTGCAAAGACATCATAGCAGATGTGCTTAAGCCTGAGAATTTATATGCTTCTGTGAAATGTCCCATAATATTATTGTTTCTTGCTAGCCATGATAACTGGCTGTTTCACAATTCCCTGGGCATTTTTTGTACATCCTTGGAATAAATTATTTTGCAAGTACAGACATTAACTAGAAGACTTCAGAAGCTGGTTACAGTTTTAATCCCTCTGTAAGACAAAGTAATGATTGGGTTTGTATGCATATAGATGATGTGTAGAGCTACTGGTATATACTTTTTTTGTATTGTGTGAAACAGACTTTAAAATAAAACCTTTTTTTTCTAAAACCATGAATAGCAAATGCTGCCATTTAGCAATTGTGAGCTCACAAAAACTTGTTTTCTTGCTCTATATAACATTTGGAGGCCACTAGGTCAATGAATCTTCATAATCTAAACAGTTCTTTTTAACATGGGAAAGTGAAGAGCTGAATAAATAGTATTTTTTTCCAAAAGCTCCAGTATGTCACATATCCTCAAGTGATATATTCAGTCAAATATTCATGAAAACATATGAGTTTATGAAAATTTTGCCTATTGTGTATGTTCTAAATACATAAATTACCAAGGTCTGCCTTTCTGTATGTGGGTAAAACTCCTGCTGTGTAGTTAGCATAAGCAATGTCTGCATTTATCTGAGCTCGATGTGCAACACATACAGGTAGAGTAAATGTCTTGTGAATTTACTTCAGTGAGTGATCCTTGGTAGGTGCTCAGAAGACACATTTCCTGGAGTACACTCTGCTCTTAACCTAAGACTCCCAAGCTCAATCCTCATGACTGTCAGAGAGCCCTTTTTGTAGATCCCACTCTGGTCTTTACAGAATTTTAATATTTCTGGAACGTGCACATTTACATTGTGCAGAAAACTGAGTTGATGTAATAATTTTGGCAAACATTCAGAGAATTGGTTTCCACAGACAGGAAGGAAAAGAGACACTTTGCCTCTGTATATTCACATTACAGATGTGAGAAAGATAGCTCTCCCCTTTCAATTTGTCGTCATTTTAATAAAGTTCAAAATGCTGCACAAAGTAATAGCTGATTTTAAAGTAAGTAGCAGGTATAAACTTTAGATTTTAAATACTGTAGGCATATTAACTCAGGCCATTTAGAATATTAACCTCAAGGCTTTCTACTATATCAAAGATTTTTAATCTCAACACACTGTCACACAAAATTTGCCCTTATCTTGATCAACCCAGAGAACTTCCATCAACTTTAATTGTAGATGCACATGCAGATAACAGGGGAAAGAAGATTTCATTGTACTCATACTTCCTGCTGAGACAATCTGCAAAGTCAAGTTCATATTGAAGTTAGTATAAAATAAATTCAAAAGTGGAAAATATGTTATTTAAAGTATATTAAATTTTCAAGTACTGTTAACTACAATTTTTTCATCAGATATGTATCCAAATAATAATTCTTAGACCAAAGCTCCAAAGCCCAGACTGAATACAGAGCTAATTTTGACAAAAAATGCGTTATATTGAAGACTGTATATATAGTATCTGGAATTACTGAAGACAAATGGGTGTATGTTTATCAGTTGCTGTACAGAAAATCTTGTCATTTCATACACTCATACTAGTACTAGAGCACTGAACCTAACACACTTCTTTCTTCAGTTTTTTAGCCCACAAGACTTCACTTTGATATGACTGAACTGTAATATAGTTTTAAAGAAAACATCAAGTATACCTAGCTTTTCTTCTTAGTTGTAACAAAAAAAAAGGTGGTTTGTTTGAAAATATATATATTTTCCAAAGATGACTGATGTTCATCATTCTGCCCCTCACTATTTACTTCAACTTCACATACCTGTAGGTTAATACAATAAAGTTTCTAATGAAAGATGGGAAATGCTTTGACATTTTTTTTTGCTTTGTTTTTCATTTGCTTATGATGGATCTTGAGTGGGAAATATATAAAATGTCATTCTTGCCATGATGGTTTGACCCCAGCTGGCAACTAAGTACAACACAGTCACTCACTCCTCCAGGGAGGAGAAGTGGAAAGGAAACTTTGTGGATTGAAATAAGTGTTTAATAACTGGCACAAAATAAATTACTAGTACTGGATAAATTACTACTACTAAAACTAATAATTGTAGTGAAAAAGACGGAGAAAAAAAATAAATCCCAAGAGAAAACAATGATTCACAGTGTGGTTGTTCACCACAAAACACAGCAGTGTACCAGCTACTAAGATGAAAATTAACTCTGTCCCAGCTAAAAACAGGACACTTGCCTGTGCTGCTCCAACAAGTGATGCATTTCATTCTCCCTCTTTTAGAAAATAGGTAGTTTATCAAAGGCTTTGCAGAAAAACCAACTGAACTTCTGTGACTACTGTCTGGTGCTGTGAGAATTAATTCTGTAAACAGGACAGTTCTTTCAAGCCTGTCTCTTGAATGCATAAAGCTCTAACTTTGAGAAAGATGACAAGCTGAGTTTCCAAAAGCAAGGAAATTTTTAGTCAGATGATAGCCTTGGATTAACCATAAAAAATAGTACACAAAATACAAACACAAAGGGTTGTAATGTATTGTAACTTCTATTTTCTAATTCCCACGAGGAATTCAAAACACAGGCCACAGATGGTTTGAGAAATTGTTCTTTATTTTCACAGGTTGATCAAGGAGGACAGATTTGACATTAAAAACTAATCATAGAAAAATAAAATTGTTTGGATGGGAAGGAGAGAGAGGAGAAAACCTGTGAGACTGAGACAAGTGCTGCCAGGGGGAGGGACAGGGCAGGGAACAGAGAACTGGAGAGCAGGGCCTGGGGGAGTTTGTCCCTCCCGGGTGTTGTCCAATGCACCCTCCTGCCATGTATGCCTGATTCATTCCATCACAGAGGTCTAACTCTTCAGATTCAAAAAGCTACAATTCAGTATTGTAAAATTGTATTTCTAGTTTCCAGGCTTTTCTGAGCAAATCTGAGAAATGCAACTTCGTATTTCTTCAGCACTGTTGAAACAGAGGGCTTCATCTTAAACAACTGACTTCTTTTACAATCAAACAGCCATCTTAACAGTGCAAGAGAAGAAAATAAAGAGTCACGTTCCCACTTAAAAAAAAGGGCTTAGACATTTCAAATATATTCCAGATTATTAGCAGAAAAAGAAGGAGAAGGATACTAGGGACTGGGAGTCTTCCTGACCACAGGAGACAACCAAGCTCCCTGGTCTCTCACACAGAGAGCAGTGTACCGGGCTGGCAGACTTAATCCCCTGGAAAGTGGAGACCCCCTGGCAATAGTGGGGAATGTTGATCAAATTGTGGAGAGTATACAAAAAGCTGCTGGCTTACAAATGATGCCATGACTGAGAGTTAAAGCTACGACACAAATGCCCTGTGATGCTGCCTGTGGACCCTGGGTGAATGACACCCCTCGTTAGAGGTCTCCCTGAATCCCATGGGACTTCCATGTGGAAATTTCCTACTAATTTACTGGAGCTGGACTTCCTAAAGGGAAGGTCTTGGATGCACAATAAAGGGAAAATAAGAGCTTTTCAGAAGGAAACCCATCATTTCTGTTTACTAGGCACTGCCTCTCTGCTTCCACCTTCCCTTGTAACCAATGTCAAACCTTACTCCTTACCCCTGGGAGCCAGAGAAGGTATCACCCCAGTCACTGAACCATATGTCCCACATGGAATAGGTGGCCACACTTGCCAGACCATAAAAATAAAGAAGTACAGGAGCTCCATTTTGTCTTTTGTCTCCGGACCTACCATCGCCATGTGAAGTTCACAGACTTCCGTAAGTTTATATAGATATGTCTGGAAGTTTTGTGCTCAGCAAAGCAGCACTCAGCAGAGGAACCAAGACCCACCGAAGCATCACCTGAGAACATCCAAGTTCAGATTGAGACTGTTTGAGTTTATGTGTTGTCTAATTTGAGCTGTGAAAAATTACGTAAGGTTTTGCTTCAGCCATAGGACCTTGGGGACACGAGGGAGAGGGGAAGGGAAATTAACCCATGTTTATTGCTTCAGTGCAAAGAGTTGTTAGAGCCAATAGGAAAGATGATAGATAGTGAAGACCTGCCCAAAAAAGGAAGATAAGACAAAGTGGGGAGGTTAAGGGGCAGCTCAAGTAAGGTAGGCGGCCACGAAAGGATGGAAGTTCCTGAGTACCCAGCCAAAGGGAAAAGGGGCAGGGACCCCACCGGTCGGGGAAGGGTATAAAAGGTCGTCCATTTGGAGGAGAGGTGTGCCTCCCCAGAGAGATGCACCCCACTCAGCTGACTGGTTTATATCAATAAACAGTTTTGCTTCGATGACTTTGTCCTCTCTCAATTTCATCAAGAAGTGAGTATTTCTCACAATCTGGGGGCTCTGACCCTGCAGAGTGGGACAACAGGGGGAAGGCGTGCCATGCTGATTTCAGCAGCCCTTGGCCTTTTCTCATGCCCCATGGAGGGCTGCAGGTGAGGCCTGCAGGGAACTCTCAAAGCAAAAGGGGAATCAGACAAGGGAGAAAGGGAAAGCATTAGAGTATATGCGTGGCAGCCGATAATATCTGTGCACAGGTAAGAAAAGTGACTGTTGTGTATGTCATGGTTTGGCCCATCCTCCTCAGTGTTAGGGTAGAAGATGGTTGATTCCAGGTGAAATTCCAGCTAAGTAGCCAATCAAGGACTTTTGTGACGTCTCTACGAATTACATATTTAACACAAACCGGAAAAGAAGGTGGTTGTGTGTGTGGCACAGAAAGAAATTCGGAGCCATGGCGTAAGTGAAGCAGGAGGGCCTCCCCCGAATGGGGGGCCAGACCCCCTCCTCCTCTGGCCTTGGGCCGGGGGCAGGCATGGCACTGAAGCCTCTGGCCAAGGCATGTAGCAGAGTGGAGAAGAAACTCCAGAGAAAAGCTGCTCAGCTGAGATGTTACAGAAGAAATTCCACCCCTGAGAGGAGCGGCGGCAAACAAGAGATAACGATGTAGTTTCCAAGGTTAGTGAAAAGGAGGGAGGAAGCAAAGGCCCAGGGGAGCCCCCCGCCCCTCCCTCCAGCAGGGGAAAAGACTTCAGAACTAAAACCCCTGCCACCTGTGGAAATGATTTGGAGTGAAGAAACTTTCATGTGGGTTCTCCCCCTGGAGGCCTGGATAGCCCGGGGAGGGCAGAGATGGCTTGAGGCCAAGACTGGATCACCTGAAGGCTGTATGTAGCAAGCTGCAGAGGAATTGCAGCCACAGAATGGTANAAGAATTGCAGCCACGGAATGGTAGAGAAGCTGAGTGAATTCTCCTTTGAGGGGCCTTTGAGCCCCCGATGACCTTGGGACTTTTGTCCAAAACTGGGCCTAACACTAAGCCCCCCCCCGACAGTGTGGGGGCCCGCTGTGAGTCTGGACCGGGTGCTATGGCAAATGACCCCCTTTATGGCAAGTGAGGGAGCGGTGGTGAAGTTGGAGTAACCAGCCGCGGCTGAGAGCCAAAATTGGGTTTCTGGCCAAAAGCAGAAAGTCAGAAGAATTCCAGAAGGGAAAAGAGAAGAAGCTACAAACAGCAGAAGCACAGCATCAGAAAGTGTTCTTTGGTGTGGACTGAGCCAAAGAAACCCAGAACCCCTGTGATTCCAGCGAGGGGTGGTAAGTCTAAGGAAACCCCCCCTGAAACTCCTCGTGGAAGAAACCTCCACAGAGGCCTGGATCCCGTGGTGACGACATGATAAAACCCTCAGGAGCTGTGCCTAGCTTTGTCCAGTGAAAAAAATCCTTTCCAGTCCTGCTTGGTAGGCGTTCCCATCACCTCTGGTGAAATCTGAGACACACTTTTATCTGAAAGTCATATTTCTGGTAACATTCCACTAAACTCTGTAACTCTATCTCAATTTATCTCACATCAAGTATTTACCTCAAACCCACCTCAAGAAATTGATCTTCTTGGTTCTCTCCCTACCAGCTGTTGTATTGTCTTCCACAAATATACTAATCATAAACTTTTTATCCCTCATAATGTATCTGCCAATAGGTCGATTTATCAGGGAACCTTTTCTCTATGGTGTAATCAATCAGTTGTCACTACAGTGGCCACTGAGCATTTTCCCAAAGATATGAAGCTTCCCAATGCATTTTTCTTACTATGTGGAGACCAAGCCTGGCAAGGCATTCCTGCCTATCCCGTAGGAGGCCCTTGCACAGTAGGGAAACTGGCTCTTTTTAATCCAGCGAAATTTCAGTTGTTAGACCAGACTTCTTCTGATCATACACGTATCTCTAAAAATCGAGTCAAAAGACAAGGAGTGATTCCTTTTAATATTCCAATCAGACTTCCTAAGCCAAAAAATCCAAAACCGCCTGCTCCTAGACTGAAAATCCCCAAACCCTCTATCCCCCCTACATCTCAGAGAGAAATGCTTGACGTTGTCACTCACCCACCACCTCTGCCGTTTCCTGCAGATTGTGATTTTAATATCTATATTTGGTCTCACATAAAAAATTTCTGCACTTCTTTTCCATTCCCAGAAATATGAACAGCTCACGCCCTATCGCTTTTGACTCACCTTGGGTGCTGGGTGACCAGGGAAGCAAATGCAACCACCAGTGCAATTGAAGGATTATTGGCAGATACACAAAAGTTGAAAGAAATAAGTCTGCAAAATCCTGTAGTGTCGGGGATTGAAGAATTTCTTGGCAGCACTGACAGAACTGGAAAAAAAAGCTTTACCCCAAGCAGAACCCATGAAGAACAGAAACACAAACATCCAAAGCACTGACATAAAAGTTTTACTAACCATGACTCTTCATAAAGTAACGTTAATGCATGTTTCACAGTTGTACCCCAGTTTGATTATAATTATCCCCAGTTTTACCCTCAGTTTTATTCTAAATTTTTGATTAGTTAATATTTGGTGCATTGCACCA
The DNA here is from genome assembly GCA_013399855.1 of Oxyruncus cristatus. Taxonomy (NCBI): domain Eukaryota; kingdom Metazoa; phylum Chordata; class Aves; order Passeriformes; family Cotingidae; genus Oxyruncus; species Oxyruncus cristatus. Next base: position 183,188 of record VXAY01001711.1, read on the forward strand.
TTTTCCCTAAATGGCCTGTTGCCACCCCTGTTTCCCTTATTGAGATTATACTTTCCTACCCTTTACCATATTCAGAGCTGGCCTTTTCTACTTTTCCCATATTTGTGATGCTCCGCCCAAGTTCCAAACCCTTCCCTTGCTCCCTCTATAGAAGAGGGAGCGCTCCTTTCCCCAACGGATTCGCGCCTTACCCTGGGGTCTTGCTACTTGGTTGCTTGGTGCCGGAGCCTACGCTCTCAATAAAGATCCTCTCGCCTGCGTCAAGAACCCCAGTGTGAGTCTGTGGTCTATTCCCGAGACGCGACCCGCATTAAATGGCGCCCAACTGAGGGGAAGGATTGAGGATCTTTTCCGCGAAAAGACCTCCCTGCTCCCAGCGGCTTCAGGAGGAGCCTGCTGAGAGGCACTCCCCAGTAGGTACTGTGGTGGACAGCAGGATCAGATCGCGTGTGATCGGCTGATCCTTCGCACCTGAACGGAGCTCCAGATTCATCGGATCATCAGCTTCGGGTGAGCACCAGCAGAAACCCTTCCCTACCCTACCCCTGTCTACCTTCAACTTATCCACCAATTTGGCGTATCATAATTCGGAAAGTTTAAAAATCTAGTTTTTACAAAAGTAAAATGGGCTGCTCACAATCGAAAAGTCAGCAAAAAGCATTCCGTCAGCTTCGTGCTTTAATAGAACTGAAAGGACACAAATGTGACAAGAGATCATTAACAGACCTAATTAAATGGTTAAAAAAGAATAGCAGGTCAATCCCTGAAGAATTGACACCTAAAGAGTGGGATGACCTGGGATTAACAATTTGGATTGCAAAAGAGAGGGGAGACAAATTGGCTCAAGATGCTTTAATAGCGTGGAGACTTGTTCTCCTTGCTCTCTAGAGACAGTTGCCACCTTCAACGTCTCACCAAAATTCTACGCAAAATGGCGGATTCCCCTCTCCTTCTTCACCACACCATCGGGAAGCTCAAGATGGCGCGCTCGGCAGTGACAAGGCGGGAGGGAATCACTGCATGCAAGCCTGCAAAATGTCGGGCAGCACGAAACTCACCAGCGTGGCGCGTGAAAAAGACGTTCCACCCCTAGATTGCGCTCCTCCCACTTATTACAACAACCATCCATCAAACCCATTTTATGGTGATGTAATCCCGAATTTAAATAGTGGGTGTGGCCACCCAGATTATGTCACCTATGACACACAGTTAACACACCCACAAAATGGTGGCATCCATGTGACCTTTGATCACATGGCCTTTAACCCTGATCAAGATGGCGCCGCCCATAACTTAAGGCCTAGCTTACCGGCACATGGGCCCAGGCCTACACCACTGGCTCATGACTTGTGGCCTACTCCATGGGCCCAGGAGTCTAGGCCTACACCATCAAGTCACAGTAGTCCGAATGCATTGCCGGTACAAACCACACAGATTCCACCAATGAACTCTCCTGTTTTCGTAATTCAGAAGTCATCGGGGAAGTGGCGATTGCTCACGGACCTCCGGAAAGTCAGTGATGTGTTGGAAGCAATGGGTCCATTGCAGCCAGGTATGCCATCTCTAACACAACTCCCAGAGAATTGGCCCCTGGTTGTAATTGACGTTAAGGTTTGTTTCTTCCACATCAAGCTCCACCCAGTTGACTGTCCAAAGTTTGCCTTCTCTGTGCCTGCTCTCAATGCCAGAGACAAATAAAAGGTATGAGTGGAGAGTTCTCCCGCAAGGCATGAAAAACTCTCCTACTCTTTGCCAGATATATGTCAGTAACATCCTATCACCAAATCAAAAACAATACTCAGACACTATAGTCATGCACTACACGGACGATATCTTGATTTGCGCCTCAGACCTAACTACTGTCCGCAAGGTACTGCAAGTCACCATCACCACACTTACTAAACACAACCTCGTCGTTTTGATGGATAAAATACAGGAAATTCCACTGTGGAAATATTTAGGGTGGAGGATTACCTCCTCTTCAATCCAACCTCAGCTTTTAACATTATCTAGACAGATTTCCACGCTCAATGATTTACAAAACTTATTAGGTACCATAAACTGGGTCAGGCCTATTTTAGGGTTGACCATAGATGAATTGTCACCACTGTTTAATCTACCCCGAGGAGACCCGCAGCTTTTGTCACCTCGTAGATTTACACAAGAAGCAGTGAAGACATCAGACTTTGTTGATTGTAAGTTGTTGTTGATACAATATAACCGGAAGATTGAAAATGTATCATCTATTTTATTCATTCTATTAACCCTTTCTCAACCTTTCTCGTTTCTAGGGCAATTTGAACACGAGCACCATCGTCTCTATATAGGAATGGATCTTTTTGCCACATCAATTCTCAAAAACTATCACCACTCAAGTAGAGATGATCAGTAAATTGGTTTTCAAAGGAAGGACGAGGTGTTGGGAGATTTCAGGGATGGAGCCAGAAGTTATTTATCTCCCCCTGAACTCCGAACACCTTGCACAAATGCTGATAGTTTCATAGGAATTTCAAATTACCATATCAAATTATTTAGGTCAAATTAAATATCATTTACCTGATAACAAATTATTACAAACATTGGGCTACCTTCCAGTTCAGCTGAAGTTTGTTCAATCAGATATTCCGATCCCAGAGGCCAAAACAATTTTTACAGATGGATCTGGAAGAACAAAAAATGCAGTTTTTATTTGGCATGAAAAAGACACCTGGAAACAAGATGTGCACAAGGTGGAGGGTTCTCCACAGCTTGTGGAACTATCAGCAATTGTTCGAATGTTCTTTCTATTTCAGTTCGAACCTATCAATATTGTCTCTGATTCGGCATACGTGGTCGGGGTTGTCAAACGAAATGAAAATTCATACCTGAAATATATTTCTAATTCAGCTTTATTCAAGTTGTTTAAAACTCTTTCCTTCCTAATTTCTCGTAAGTTTCAAAAATTCTTTATCACTCATACCCGATCACACACGACTCTTCCTGGACCTGTTGCAGAGGGAAACCGTAAAGCCGATGTTGCAGCAGGTATATTCACTGTCCCAGACAAAGTACAACAAGCAAAAATCTCTCACGATTTCTTTCACCAGGGAGCACGATCGCTCCAAAAACAATTTGGTTTAAAACAAAAATAAGCAAAAGAAATCATATCCACTTGCCCAGATTGTCACTTAGTCACACCTGTGAAATCTGATGCAGTGAATCCAAGAGGTTTGGTGTCGGGGATCTAAAAGTGCCGCGTGAAATTTGGGAGACTTGGAAGAAGACGGTTTATGCGAAGCAGAATGCCTGATGAAAACCACTGCGAGAAAATACCATTCCACGACTGTTTAGAATGTTTTATATACCTCATGTTATAAAATATAATTGTTAATGCATGCCTATATATTTTGTACCCCAGTTCAAAAACATTTTTCTCTCAGTTTAATCAACAGTTTATTCCCTATTTCCCACTGGCTGATGTACCCCTGCAATGCAGCATTTCCTTGTTCGGCTTGTTGCCACCCCCTTGTAATATCTCCTCCCTTGTTTTCCTTGTTTGTACCTAGCCCAACCTACCCCATTCCATGTTTGTAAAGTCCTTCCCACTTTCCAGAACCTTCCCCGTAGAACCCTATATAAGTCCCAGTTGCTCTCCACCCCTTAGGATTCGCCTTCATCCCTCGGGTTCTCTAGCTGGAGCTGTGCCTCCTCTTGCTAACACCGACAATAAAGCAGGCAGCAACGCGCCAAGCGGAGCTACCTAGAACCCACAGGCGAGTTGGCTCCTTTCTTATAACGCGGTCAGTGTTAGTTTGGAGCCTCTACAGCTGTGGCAAGTGGATGTGACCCATGTGGCCCAATTTGGTAAACTCGTATTTGTTCATGTACTTACAGATACATGTTCGGGTTTCATGGTAGCCACTGCGCACTCTGGTGAAAAGAGTCGCGATGTCAGAAAACATCTCACGACAGCTTTTGCGCATATGGGGGTACCACATACCATCAAAACTGATAATGGTCCCTCATACGTATCAAAAGAAACACAAAATTTTTTGCAAAAATGGGGCGTTGATCATATCACGGGTATCCCTCATAATCCAACAGGCCAGGCAATAGTCGAGAGAGCACATCTCTCCCTGAAAAATATGCTTACAAAACAAAAAAAGGGGAGTATGGGTCTCTCTCCTCAAGAACAATTGGCTAAAGCTATGTATGTCTTAAATTTTTTGAACAGAATGGATGGCGAGGGGATCCCTCCCATATACAGACACTTTATCCCCAAAACAGATATGATTCCCAAAAAAGCGACTGTCTTATATAAAGATATATTAACAGACAAATGGAGTGGACCCTTCCCCATTATAACATGGGGAAGAGGCCACGTTTGTATCTCAACAGGTTCAGGCACGAGATGGGTTCCTGCCGGGGATCAGCGAGTACCTCAAGAACAGTGGGAAGCGTGGAAGAAAGCTTTATACCAGAAACAGAACACCTAGTCAAGACACAAGCCAGCAAGAGAGAGTTCTACATTATAACGGACTGTTCAAGTTACATAATAATGTCTATAGAATTGTTAATGCATGTTTGCAATGACTGTACCCCAGTTCGTACATATTTTTCCCTCAGTTTTCTAATAAGTTTATCCCTAATTTCCTATTGGTCCTTTTACCCCTGCACTGCAGAGTTTTCCCTATAAGGATTGTTAACTCCCCTTCATTATAATGTTCCCACCTTCCTTTCCCTAGTTTGGAGCTAGCCCTACCTCTTTTATCCTTATATGTTATATACCAACTCAGTTTCTAGACCCTTCCATCCAGACCCTATAAAAGTCCTTACACCCTTGCTCCACCCTTTGGATTCGCCTGTACCCCAGGGTTCTCTGCGCACCTCTGTTGGCTCTCTGCTCTCTGCGCTTCTGAGGCTGCTGCATTTTACCACCTACAATAAAGGCCAGTTGCGCCGCTTGGCAAAACTGTCAAGAACCCTTGACGGCGTGTCTGCCTCCTCTCTCCCGTGGCGACTGCCATTAGGTTCCAGCCAAAAGGGTCAAGCTACATCAAGAAACAACGGCTCCTAGTAATCTTCATGGTTCATCTCCCCGATCGAGTCACAGCTCCCTCAACTGTGATGTCATCATGGATTCATCAACCCCAAGAAAATCTGTGGGTAACGCTGGCTAGGGAGGCTAACACAGACAAAATTTATTTATTCACACACGATGTCAGTTATGTGTTTAGTTCTTCCCTGTTGTATAGGATACTTGAAAAGATTTTTCTCAGTTAAAGCCTTCCCTGCCTCCGTTCTCCATGATGATAACAACAATGCTTCGACCATCAATAAACAAAATAAAAAAGGGGGAGATGTCAGGGATTGAAGAATTTCTTGGCAGCACTGACAGAACTGGAAAAAAAAGCTTTACCCCAAGCAGAACCCATGAAGAACAGAAACACAAACATCCAAAGCACTGACATAAAAGTTTTACTAACCATGACTCTTTATGAATAACGTTAATGCATGTTTCACAGTTGTACTCCAGTTTTGATATAATTATCCCCAGTTTTACCCTCAGTTTTATTCTAAATTTTTGATTGGTTAATATTTGGTGCATTGCACCATTTTCCCTAAATGGCCTGTTGCCACCCCTGTTTCCCTTATTGAGATTACACTCTCCTACCCTTTACCATATTCAGAGCTGGCCTTTTCTACCTTTCCCATATTTGTGATGTTCCACCCAAATTCCAGAACCTTCCCTAGTTCCCTCTATAAAAGAAGGAGCACCCCTTTCCCCAACGGATTCGCGCCTTACCCTGGGGTCTTGCTACTTGGTCGCTTGGTGCCGGAGCCTGCGCTCTCAATAAAGATCCTCTCACCTGCGTCAAGAACCCCAATGCGAGTCTGTGGTCTATTCCCGAGACGTGACCCGCATTAGTGCAGCCATCGACTTTTTACTGCTAGCGCATGGACATGGGTGCCAGGAGTTCGAGGGGATGTGCTGCATGAATTTTTCAGACCATTCTCAGTCAATACACCAGAGTATTAACAAACGTAAAAGCTTGGTCCCAGATATTCATGCTTCTCAAGATAAAGGTTTAAATGGATTATTTGACTGGCTGCATTTTCCTGCTCTCCCTAATGGGACAAATAAGTTGATAATGATAGTTGTAATTTCACTGTTTACTTTCATAGCAATTTTAACTTGTGTGCCATGCATAATTTTTTGTGTGCGTAACCTGTTACTCAAAAAGTCTTTCAGCAAACATTGTTTTAGCAAACAAAAAAAGGGAGATGCGGACGAAGGCTCTGAAGAGCCAGAGAGGAGAGCTTACCAGCGCTGGGTCATGGCATTGAGAGAGGTTGCAGAAGAAGAAGAATGTATTTGAAATAATGGACTTGTTTAACAAAGACTGTTGAATGGAGAAGAATTACAAATTTATGGCTGTTTTAATGTTTTCTAATAATGGTTTGTTCCTATCCCCATGTTGTAATGGTTCATTCCCTCGAGAGTTCCCTCCCCTTTTTACTCTGTATCCAATCGTTGTTCCTCCTTCCCAAAAATCCTCCCCTTCATCACCATACTCTGGAAAGTTCTCCCCGCTCCCCTATAAAAGGAGGAGCCATTTTAATAAACTAGTTCACTCCTTTTCAACCTACAACTTGTGTTTAACCCTGAGTGGACTGTCCTGTGTCCCTAGCCGGGCTGCATTACCCAAGTTTTAAAAATTATTTTCCCTCAGAAATCCCTTTAGTTTATTCCTATTTTCCTACTGGTTAAAGTATGCTGCAATGCAGCATATCCCTTATTTAGACATTCTCCTCCCACAGTTTCATATAAGGTTTTGCATCTGATTCCCAAGCCTGTAACACCTGGCAAGATGGCGCCACCCATGAACCGAGGCCTACCTTACCGGCACATAAGCCCAGGCCTACGCCACCAGCCCATTATCTGCAGCCTACACCATTGGCCCAGGAGCGTAGGCCTACACCACCAATACCAAACCACACGATTCCATATAACGACGATTTGCTTGCTAATACACATGATGCAGTATGGAAAGAATTCCACAATCAAGTACAAAAAGAAGGAGATTTGGAGTTCCTTCAAGCATTTCCAGTATATTACGATGAAGGGCCAAATCCAGAGTGGAAGCCCATTTCCTATCCAGTATTAAAAGACATTAAAAAGTCAATATCTGAATAAGGTCTGGTGTCGGGGATCGGCAAATATCCTGGGAGACATGGGAGAAGTGGAAACGAGAATTACACCCAAAGCAAAATCCCTGAAGAATGGAAAGACTAACACAGAAGGACTGATCACAGAATTATCTTACTGTTATACTTATGAAGACTGTTTTATACCATTGTTAATGCATGTTCAATATCATTGGACCCCAGTTCTAATAAGTTTATACCCAGTTCTGTCGGGGATCGGAGAATTCCACATGAGACCAGGGAGAATTGGAAAAAAGCCGTTTACGCCAAGCAGAACACCTAGAGAAGAAATCAAGCATTTATGGACTGTTCTATTTACATGATAATTATTACTATAAATGTTAATGCATGATTGACCCATTGTACCCCAGTTATATTTTATTTTTCCCCTCAGTTTTATCCCCAGTTTATTCCTAATTCCTGATTGGTTCTGATGCCTTCTAGCACCTGAACTTAAAAAAAACTCCAGAGCAGTTAATTGGGGTGAGATAAGGAAAGGATTTTACTGAGCTATAGCAAAGATATTACATGACACGCGCGCGCGCAGAATACAGCTGTGTTACATCGTTTATAATTAGAAAAAAGATAGTTTTTCTAATCTTAGAAAAATTAGAAAACTACAAAATAAACTATTAGGGCTTAAGGCAACAGTTCCCTCTTGCTGCATTGCACCATTTTCCATGTATGGCTTGTTGCCACCCCTGTTTGTAATATTCCCTCTTACATTTTCCTTGTTAAGAGCTAGCCCATCCTACCCTATCCCATATATGTAAAACTCCACCCATGTTCTAGACCCTTCTCCAACCTACCCTATGAAAGACCATGTTCCTCTCCTCCCCTCGGATTCACGTGTACCCCAGGGTTCCTGCTCATACCTGAAGACAACAATAAAGGACGTCAGTGCTGTCTCACCGATCAGCAATCTGCGTCAAGAACCCTGATTGCGGGTCCGTGTGTTGTTGGGGACCAGCAAAGCAGGAGAAATACCATGGAACAATTCCAAATATGGAAACAGACAATTTACCCAAAGCAAAACATCTAAGAAGTTAAAGNCTCAATTTTAAAAGGTTTTTTCCTCATAGTCCCCTTTATTTTATCCCTATTTTCTCATTGGTCCATTTCTGCCGCAGTGCAGATCTTATCCCAGTTTGGTAATGCTCCTCCCTTTCATCCTTAAAAGATTGTTTCTCCACCCCTGTGATATCCAGTTTGCATATCCTCCACCCACTCCCTTCCTTATATGCCAGCCTCCTCCTCTTTTCCAGACCCTTCCTTACCCAACCCTATAAAAACCCATTCCTCCCCTCACTCGGGGCCACACCTCCGGCTGCGAGTTTGAGGGCAGCAGGTTTTCACTTTGCTGTAATTCCACCTTCTCAATAAATCCTCAACTCAAGCACCGAACCCTTGTGTGGCGCGTTCCTTCCCACAACCAACGCGCGTCAGTGTGTCATTTCCTCGACACCCCGGCCTGTGATACAGTTCTATTTCAATTTTATTTAGAGTTCCCTGATTGGTCCAAGTTTGGTGCATTGCACCATTTTCCCTATGTGGCTTGTTGCCACCCTTACTTTCCTTATTTAGAGTAGTACCCTCCTACCCTGTTCCATGTTGGGAACAAACCCATTCTTCCCTTACCTTATTTGTTAAACTCCTCCCCAATTCTAGAACCTTCCTTAGCTCCCTCTATGAAAGAGGGAGACTCCCTTAATAAAGTGGATTTGCTTCCACCCTCACAGTCTGTTCCAAGAACCCCAATGCAAGGGTTTTTCTCCCATGTAATTTTTCCCATGACATGACCCGCATTAGGCTGGGAGCTCCTTTCACAATTGGACTAAGTGATGCTTTTTTTTCTGCTTATACTTTAACACAAAGAGACATCAGAACAATAACTAAAGCTCTGTTAAGAATCATGCAAAACTCAGCCTTTGAGGCAGAGTGGAAGAGCTTGATTAAAAAACACGTTAAAGAAAATGAAAGTCACACAAGCATAGCAACTGAACAAATGATAAACCAACTTTATTGGAGGAATAGGCACCTTCACCATAAAGAACAAGCCAGGTAAGGCAAAAAGGTTCTTGACATATCTAAACAATTTGCACTGCAAGCACTTAAAGCCGTGGCAGATGCCCCTGTGCCCACAGAGTCACACGCTTTAATCCATCAAGAACCTTTTGCTACCTTTGCCAATCGCCTCAAAGAAGCTATTGGAAAACAGGTCCCACATCCTGTATTACAAGATATTCTCTTTAAGAGCCTGCTTGTAGAAAAGGGTAATGAGGACTGTCAACGAATTTTAAAATCCTTAAAAAATCCCACATTATTAGAGATGATTGAAGCATGCAGGAATGTTTACTCCCAAACAAACAAATAAAAACTTATGGCTGCAGTACTAAAATCACCCCAGAAATGTTTTAATTGTGGTGAGGACAGTCATTTTGAAAGGAAATGTCCTAAGAAAAACCCAGCAACATACCAAATGCCACCATCAGTATGTAAAAGATCTGGGAAGGGGAGACACTGGACGGCCGACTGCCGTTCCAAAACTGTTATCAACGTTTCCCTTCCCCCCAAATCACCTCGTCTTAATAAGCCTATTATTAAGCCTTACAGCACACCACAAGCATCTCAAAGACATTTCCAACATCAACAAACTGGATGCTGAGCACTGGGGGGAGCACGGAGACACCAAATGCCTCCACCGAGTGCCAGTGTCTCCACAGAAGCAATTCACTACCGCCAACTCAGTTTCCAACACTGGAGACAGACCTGTAAAACTGCAATGGATCTTTTTATTGATGGACAATAAATCACAAGTAATAATATAATTCACAAGACATTGTCCTTTCTCCATCAACAGCTGTAGTGCCACCAGAAGATACCTTCCTTTTAACAGGAACTCCCGAGGCCACCAATTGAGGAATTAACATCCTACCCTCCATTTTAGAAAACAAGTCAGTGGAAAATGTAACTGTCACTATTTTTTTGTTCCTAGTCCACCAGTGGAAATTCCAGCAAAAACATCAATTGCTCAGTTGCTGTCTTTATCTTCTTTAGAGCAAGTATCTCTGGACACCCCATTTTTAGTAAACTGGAGTGAGACGATTTCTAAAAAAACACCTAACTTGTTATGTTGTTTATGTTCAGAAAAGCATGGAGACTCAGCAGAATCCACAGGAATTTTGGACACCGGAGCTGACGTAACCATCATTGCGCGAAAGGGTTGGCCCTCGCATTGGGAGCTTGCCACAACCATCGTCTCCATCAATGGGGTAGGTGGCTCACAAACTCCCATGCCAAGTTTTTCACCCATTGGCATAGAGGGACCAGATGGTAGAATTGCTACCGTCACTCCTTTTGTTATGCAATTGCCACCTTCCCTTTGCGGGAGGGACATACTTGCATAACGGGGCATGGAATTAACAACAAATTCAAATTTATAATGTCGGCCACTGGAGAGCAGCTGCTACCCGCTTTAAATTGGCTCTCAACAAAACCTGTCTGAGTAGACCAGTGGCCCTTGAAGAAAGAAAAGCTGCAAATTTTGAACCAATTAGTAGATGAACAGCTCCAATTGGGGCACACTGCCCCCAGTGTGAGTCCCTAAAACTCCCCAGTTTTTGTCATTCAGAAACAGTTGGGAAAGTGGAGGCTACTAATGGACCTTCAGAAACTAAACGATGTGATGGAAGCAATGCGTCCATTGCAACCAGGCATGCCATCCTTAACTCAACTTACAGCAAATTGGCCCCTGGTTGTAACTGATATGAAAGATTGCTTCTTTCACACCAAACTCCATCCTGCAGACTGTCCAAAATTCGCTTTCTCAGTGCCGACCACAAATCCAGTGGCACCAAACAGAAGATTTGAGTGGAAGGTGTTGCCTCAAGGGATGAAGAACTCTCCCACACTTTGTCAGCTCTACATTGCTAATATATTAATTCCCTTTCGTAAGAAGCATCCTAATGTTATTGTTCTCCATTACATGGACGATATTCTTATTTGTGCTTCTAACCTAGACACAGTTGAGGAAGTGTTACAGTTAACAACCTCTATTTTAACAAGAAACAACTTAGCTATCTACAGAAAAGGTACAGAAAACTTCGCCGTGGAAGTACCTGGGGTGGACAATTACAGCGTCATCAATACAACCTCAGCCGATCACCTTATCTCACCACATCTCGACATTAAATGACCTGCAGAAACTACTCGGGATCATAAATTGGGTGAGACCCATCCTAGGACTGTCCCCAGATGATCTTCATCCATTGTTTGATTTACTTAAGGGTGACTCATCCAGATACCTAACTGAGGATTCTTTACAAACTCTAGAGTTAATAAACTAATATTAACACAGAATAACAGAAAAATACAGAATGTTCCACCTTTACTGTTTATACTTCTAGGACAATCCCAACCTTTTGCATTTCTAGGGCAGATTTTTAACAACAATAAAAGCCTTTGTATCTGGGAGTGGGTTTTCCTTCCCCACCAGTTTCCAAAAACAGTAACTACTTTAGTTGAGATGACAAGCAAATTGGCATTTAAAGGAAGAACAAAGTGTTGGGAAATTTCAGGGATGGAGCCAGAGGTCATCTATCTCCCCCTTAGTTCCAAACACCTCAAACAACTACTGACAACCTCCGATGATTTCCAAACTGCACTTGCAAATTTTACAGGGCAAATCAGATATTACCTGCCCAACAACAAATTGCTAGAAACAACTGGCTATCTCGCAGTTCATTTGAAATTCGTACAATCAGATGTACCAATTAAAAATGCTAAAACTTTATTTACAGATGGTTCTGGGAGAACAAATAACACTGTTGTCGTTTGGCAAGAAGGCGACAGCTGGAATCAGGACATTCATAAAGTGGAGGGTTCTCCACAAATCATAGAATTGTCCGCAGTTGTTCGGGCATTCTTCCTTTTTCAGAATTAACCCATTAATATCGTGTCCGATTCTTCCTATGTCGTTGGTATTGTTAAAAGAATGGAAAATTCATATATAAAGTGTATTTCTAATCAGATGTTGTTTCATCTTTTTAAAATGCTTTCTTTTCTCATTAACAACAGATTCCAACCATTTTACATTGTACACATCAGGTCCCACACCACTCTTCCTGGACCTGTCGCTGAGGGGAATCGCCAAGCATATTTAACAGCAGGTGTGGTTAGTGTCCCTAATAAAATAGAACAAGCAAAATTGTCCCATGACTTTTTTCACCAGGGGGCACGGTCACTACAAAACCAATTTGGATTAAAACAAAGACAAGTGAAGGAAGTAATATCCACTTGCCTTGTCAGTTGATAACACCCAAAAAATCAGATGCAGTCAATCCTAAAGGGTTCGTACTTGATGTGGGAGGTAGAAAGACAAAGATGAGAAGTTTCAACAATGGAGACAAAGATTACAGAAGACCCTGGATGAAAACCTTGATGAAGAAAGCACCCTGTGATCATGGACAGATTTAATGGACTGTGACAGTTTGCACGACAGTTTTAGTTTCCACTGTTAACTGCGTATTTTACCATATTGTACCCCTACTTTTTTAAAAATTCCATTATTATTCTCCCCTCATGTTATATTCCTATTTTCCTTTTGGTAATTCGGTGCCTCAATGAGGACTTCCCTTGTAAGGTTAAGCCTCCCCCCTTTATACCTTATAGAAGTGTAACCCCTCCTGTGTTCTCCTTGTTAAGGGAAGTTTCCCTCCTTTTTCTTTCTAATATGTAATGTCTGCACCCCAGTTCTGGAACGTTCTGCTCTCCCCTATATAAGGGGGGGGGGGCACTTTAATAAACAGCCTCTTGAACCCCAAGTAGGTTGTCACTCCTTTCGGGCCGTGACATCTCAATGTGTGTTTCTCTAACATTGTAGTGAATGTACAGACTTATTCTCCATCAGGATACAACTTCAAGATACATTACAGGCTTTAGATTGTCTTGTTCTCAGTTGTTTTCTAAAGAAGCTTGAAACTGCTGTCAAGAGTGAGGGCATTTTTTTATCACTGGAGTAACATGAAGTTTCTGAAGTGTCAAGAAATATGCTCGCTTAAAAGCTTCAGTTTTTGATCCTCGTTTATGTTTCCTCTCTATTCTTGTTCCACTAATGTTAAATTTCTATGTGAAATTCAAAAAAACCCAAAGAATTCCTGGAGAAAATGCTTGAAATTCACACTATGCAAAGCTACTTGGCTTTGCTGAGTTTTCTGTAATATTTCACATACATTTGGTGCAAGTATCTCTGTCATACCTTACTTATTTATCAGCCTTAATTATTTTAACTGAGACACACTTCAAGTTCCCATAATCAGAAATCTACAAAGGGGGCCTGGTGTCTTGTCAAGGCTGCAAGGTTCAAGAGCACCATTTAATTTCCCTCCTCAGCACCCCTCACCCCCCATAACCAGTGAAAGAAGACAAAGAAGCTGTTTGTGTCAATGGTGCTGATGGTGCCCTGGTGGCAAGAAAGGTCAATGGCATCTGCTTTTTATGGGGAGTAATGTGGTAGCATGACCAGGACCATCTCCCTGTTCTGGGTGCTGCTAAGGCACCTCCAATCCTGGGGGCAGTTCTGGGACCCCCAATTTAGGAGAGACATTGATGGGCTAGAGCATGTCTAGGGAAGGGAACGGAGCTGGGGAAGGGTCAGGAGCAGCCGGAAAGGCTGAGGGAGCTGGTGGGGGTGCTCAGCCTGAAGAAAAGCAGACTCAAGGGTACACCTTCTCGCTCTCTGCCAATTTCTGACATGAGATTGTGGCCAGGTGGTGCCGAACTCTGCTCCCAGAGCAAGCCATTGGACCCAGAGGGCAAAGCCTCAAGCTGTGCCAGCAGAGATTTGGATTGGAAATTGGTAGGAACTTCTTCTAGACAGGGTGATTAAACATTGGAATTAGCTGCCCAATGAAACAGGGGAGTCCCTGTCCCTTGGAGGTCTTTAAGGATTAAAGACTGGCTGTCTTTAATCGTCTGGACCACTCAGTGCAGTGCTTTAGCTGACTTGCTGTTCGATCACAGCTTGGACCAGTGATATCAGAGCTTTCTTCCAACCTGATTCTATGGATTATGTGACAACAAGTATTTTTAACTGAGCTACACTTCAAATCCCCTTAAACTGAAATCTAGATAGGCTGCCTGACAGTACTTCAAGGCTGCGAGGTTTAACTGCGTCACGTAATTTGCTCTCCGCGACCGCTCCTCCTCCTCACCGCCAACGTGGCACTTGAGAGCGTCCCGCCCGCGCCGCCATTTTATGCGTGGGGAGCAAACCACGCGGTGGGCGTGGGGGGAGGGGCGAACCCCCCCGCATGGGGCCAATGGACCCGTCGGCACCGCGGGGCCGCTGCAAACGTGGCAGGGCGGGGGCTTGTGGGAGTTGTAGTCCCCGGCGCCGCCGGGGACATTCCTTCATCCCCGGGACGGGAAAGTCCGCGAAGGGACGGGCCGGGACAGCGGTGATTAAGGCTCGGTGAGGGCGTTTGCGACGGCGGGAGGAGACGCCGCGTTGTGACCCGTCGAGGCTGCCGGCGGGGAGGAGCGGGCGGAGGGCTGGAGCGGGCGGTGCCGGGGCCCG
>VXAY01001711.1:199601-216477 GCA_013399855.1 Oxyruncus cristatus
GGGGGGGGGGGGAAGGGGGGGAACATCTCCGAAAGTGCTGGAGCTGTTGCATCACATCCCATGATATCCGTGCCCCGAATACGATGGCGGGGTGTGTGTGATTGGTGCAGATTGTTGGGATGTACAGGGTTTGTTCGGCAGTCCCTTTGATAGCGTGGTGTTATTTTGTTATATGTGTAGATCAGTGGTTCTCCCACTGTGCTTATCAGTGGTTAATGAGCTTTTTGATGCTTAAATACTTAGTATTTGGGGGGGGAGGGGGGAATGTGTGATGGACTGGGGCAAACCCTGAGGGTTGGCAGTGGCACAGAGAACGTGTGAAAAAACATAATTCTAATTCCAGTAATTCTGATAATGTTAGGAAGGTTTTAGGCCTGCAAGAGTCACAGGGCAAGGCCAACCCTTACTGTCACACCAGCTGTTTCCAGTTGTCTCGGTCTGTGTTAAGTCTCAGGCACGCTTGGATGCTGGCTAGTGAATAGGCTTCATTGCATTTGTTTTGGGGTTTTTTTTAAAGGTAATGAAAGTGTTGTGATTAACATTATGCTATGACTATAGAATCATAGGATGGTTTGGGTTGGAAGGGACCTTGAAGACCATCCAGTTCCCCCCACTGCCATGAGCAGGAACACTTTCCACTGTCCCAGGTTGCTGCAGCCAGGCCTTGGACACTTCTAGGGATGGGGCAGCCATAGCTTCTCTGGGCAACCTGTGCCAGGGCCTCACCACCCTTGCAGGGAAGAACTTCCTCCTAATATATGATCTAAATCCACTTTCTTTCATTTTGAATATTTTTCACTATCTGCTGATAAATACATCAGATTCTGCATTAAATTGCATTGCAAAACAATATGTAATCAGTAAATTCCACAATTATTTTTTCTTGTGATTTTTAGCTCATGTCAAAGCTGTGAAGTGCCAGTGTTGACTTGGACAAAGCACAATTTAAACAGAGCCCCAAAATAGAGAGTGCACAGCAGTGTTTACCTGGTGCAATCAGCACCATTATCAGCTGTAGAAAAGTTGATTTAGTATCAGTCTTCTACTCTAAATCATTAATCAGGAAAACTTAAGTTATGTGGCCCTGCTGAGACCACCTCAGTTTCAAGACAAGGGATGAACTCACAGGTGCATCGTGACATCAATAAAGAATACAAATACTCAGAAAATATACAACAGGTATGGAGAGTTTTGGGGATTTGGTTTGGGTTTTTTTAATTTGTTTTGTTGGTTTGTTTTTTTCCCTCTTTAACGCTTTGGACTTTGGAACAAGTCATTTAACACGAAGTGATTAAACCAATGATCCCTCTATGCCCTTCCTTTGACTTAGGTGAGACTTTGTGTGCCCTCAGGGATCTGTCTCTGTTCTGTAGACCAGAGGCTGAAAGAAAGTGTATCCCTGACTTTGTGCTCACCCTTTCTAAAGCAGAAAAAACAACTCGAGAGATTTTGCAGGTGAAACTTAACATACAATCCAGCTCTGTTTTGGTTTGATTTTTTAAAACAGAGTTGTTTTGTTTGATGTCAGCTTCACTCCATCTCTGACAGCTGAAGGTGCATCTTTTGGTTTTTTTTTCTGAGGAGTTTTTATTAGCAGGAGCACCTCCTGAAATAGAGGGAAGGGTTATTTGAAGATGACTGAAAATACAACCTCATTATGAATTCTCAAGTATGGTTGATTTCTAGATACTGTGTTTTTATCCATGTGAAATTTGCTAATCCCTATTTTTAAGTAATCTTATCATTAGCTGTGAGTTTCTATATTTTAGAGCAATAACCTGAGGAATGCTTTTGAAGTGTGGTTATGTCATTAAGATTATTGCAAATATTAGCACAAATGTAATTACTTCCCATTAAACTAAAGTGAAAAGATGAATAATTTGCCAGTTAAGCCTTTTAGTCTCTAAATCAACGTATTTCATTCCTGTTTTTTAACATGAGCCCTGTCAAGATTTTCAATCAGAGTTTTACTCTTGTTTTCTGTTGAATACACAAAGGCCTTGCATTTCAGAATTAGGTTAATGACTGAAATTTGGGTTTAGGTTAATTCATGAGGTTCAGGCGGTGAAAATCAGTAAAAGTAGTCACCAGTCAACTAGAGATAGAGATGTGCCTTTATTTTCTTTGTGTTATGTGAGGGTTTAACGTCATCTCTTTAATGTCTTCATTAATACTGAAAAGGTTACTTTTTTAACCAAACAATTGTTCAAAGCCTAACAAAATTTATGCTTAACTTCTTAAAGGGGTCATTTTAAGTATGACTAGGAATATGGGTTTTCTGTATTTCTCTTTTCCATATCCCTCCTTTTTTACTGCCATGTAAGCATAACACAAGATTTTCTCCTACCAAAACACAGTGAGATGGTTAAATTTGTGAAATCAATTTATCATCACAAATCACTAGATGGCAGTACTGATGTTATTTTCACTTAATTCCACGTGCTTCGCTGTGCCTGTCTTGGTATTTCTCCTTTGCAGGTTTTCAAGGAGGCATAAAAGTCACTTCCTTCAGAAGTTAGGCTGAGTTTTCATGTTTTCAGGTCCTACTTGTTGAAAATCATGTGTTTATGGCTTGGGTTATGAAGAATTATTCCTATTACCTCTGTTTTTTCCCCCAAATCTCTAAAAGACAGTTCTAGATACACCTATTTTCTGATTTGCTTTTGCATATTCCCATGTCGTGTCTTGTTGTGTTTTTTTAATTTTTTACTTTTTTTTCATGCAGCACATGCAAACTACAACTGACTTAAGTTGAGAAATCAGTACACAAAAAGCTGTTATTTGTGCAGGCTTCTTATTAGTCAAGGTTTAATTAAGTCAGGTCCATATGATTTTTTTATTGTATTTTAGCAACTGACATGATTTCTGCATATTTGGGATTACTGATTCTGTTCTTCACCTTTCTAATTGCTAAGCTAATTGTGAAAAGGAACTGCAGAGTAATTTACATTTCTGCTAATTCCTCATTTTTCAGATGTGACTCAGCTGACTTCTCTCTCGCCCCTGCCCAACCAGTGTAGTAACTTTCTGAAGCTTTACAACATCTTTGCACAGAGCTGCTCTGTGGAACTTTTTCAGTCCTTCCACATGGCCACAGAATTTATTTTAAGTGGGAAACACCTCTCAGCAGTTTTTAATCATCGCATTAGGTGTAATCAAGCAGCAGATTAAAAGAGCCTTGATAAAACGTTCCTAGGGTTTGGTCAGTGATTCTTTTAATTGCACAGTGGAAAATTCTTTCTTGCTTTGCAGTGTCTAACTGGAAGAAGAATGACTTCAGGAATACCTCTGTGTGCAGGAATGTAATATTCTGTAGATTGATTAAAATAAAGAAACTTAATATTGCAAGTTCTTCCACTTGGTGAAGTTTAATGAAAGAGATTGGTATTCCTTTTGAAGGGGTGGTGAGATGTAGTCATTCTTCAAGGACAGTCTGTTCTCCACCAAACAATTATTGACCCTTTTATCCCATCTGAAAAAAAGGTCTTAAATGAATTAGAAATCCTCAGAACCTAAAATCCATTTGTCATGAGAGTTTTCTTGGAGTGCTGTACATAAGATGTGTTTACTTTTTTTCTGAGCCTGGTCTCAAACTTTGCATCTTAAATCACTTAATTCAGATTACACTGATTTGTTGGAGGGAGTGTAGGTTCTCCTGTGTGATTTTGATGCTTTCATTTGTTTTTGGAACTCTTTGTGCACCTGTCAAGACTCACACTGACATCCTGCTTTCTAGATTTTTCAATATGGGAATAACAGTAACTTTTCCTCTGTATTAGATTTGAGTTGTATATACATTTAAAACAACAATGAGGTACCGAGGAACTTTTTTTCTTTTTTTTTTTTAAAGAGAGGAAACCCCCTATATTTTTGTAAGTGGAGTTCTTTTTTATATACATGTGAGTATTTTTATTTAACATGTTATCTAAGCCTTTTCTTCTGTAAATTTAAAGGGAATAAGGTGTCAGTCCTCAGTAGCCACTGATTTAATGGATACGGTGGAAAATGTTTTAAGCCTGTCTATTTTTCATATATATAATTCCTTATATAGGATTTTTATTTCATTAATACTTCCTTAAGAACTGCTGCCTCAGGGAGTGGTGAAAATCATCACTGTCTAGCTTACCAGACTTGTGAGGAAGCAGGGTTTTTGGTAAGCTGCCTTTGCAATGAAGAACAAAAATCACCTGGTGTTCATAAATATCTTAATTTTGCATCTCTCCTTTTCTTCTAAGGCCTTGTACTTTAATTTAGGATTGTTAAATAAAGCATATAGCTCTACTTTTCTAGAAGTAATATGTTTTAAAGGTTTACTCATCTGTGTTAAAAGATACTTCCAAAAACTGGCCTTCACAATAAAACCCCAAGCTTTCAATTAACTTTCACTTCTGATAACATCACTGGGGAAGTGTGGTATTTGGATTTTACACGAATAGGCTGTACTGGAAAACTTGTTCAGTATAAATTAATTTCACTGTAATTTTATTCATGCTGGAAGTAACAGGTCCTGGTTTGGATTACTAGAGTGCAACAATGCAGCCAAATACTACCCGATAATTAAGTTTTTATTGGAATATGGTTTGTGTGTAATTACTTTTGTGTTTTTACTCTTTTAAGTACCACCAGTATATGTTAGAAGCAGTAGCTGGGTATGTGCAGTAAGGTGTTTAGAAAGAAGGCTGGAGTTTGAGATATTATCACAGTCCTAAAAATAAAGGGAACATGCAGGAGAAATGAGACACGATAGATAACTGTGTCCTTGAGATAAGTCTTGTTTTTTTCCCGAGTTAGTCTTGAATTACTTGCTCAGTTCATGGATGTAAATAACTGTGTTGTGTCCTTTACATTCTAATTTAAAATCTTTCTCCTTGTTTCTCAAGACACTTTTGTTTTTTCCTCTCACAGCTTTGTGTAGCTGAAGGAAAATGATGGAAGAGAGTGGAATAGAGACAGCTCCACCTGGCATGGCCCCACCAAGCTCAGCAGGGGCTGCTGCTGCTGCAGCACCTGTCTCATTAGGTACAGAAACGTTTATTCACGTCTTTTGAAGCACTACAATTAATCCAAAAATGTTGCAATCAGTATAATTGCAGTTGTCTTCTTCAGGCTACTTGGAAGAATTTAGATTGTTTTTTAATCATGGAAATGTGCTCTTATATGCATCTGACACAGAGAATATTTCAAACGTTTTCTAATTCTTGAAACTATTTTATGAAATCACTTGTGTTTTTTAAGGATACAGGGCCAGGGAAATAATACCTTCCACAACAGTGCACAGTTAGATGAGCAACATAGTAGGGAGTTAAAAACAAAACGAATTTACAGTTCTATAGAGGATAGTGGTAAACCTGCATAATCACTTGGATTTTAATATTTATAGAATCCCAAACTGGTTTGGATTGGGAAGGACTTTAAAGGTTACCTTAGAGTGGGCAGGGACACTTTCCACCAGATTAGGTTGCTCCAAGCCCTGTCCAACCTGGCTTTGAACACTTCGAGGGATGGGGCACCCACAGCTTCTCTGGGCAACCTGTGCCAGGGCCTCACCACCCTCACAGGGAACAATTTCTTCCTAATATCTGATCTAAACCTCCCCTCATTCAGTTTATAGACATCACCCTTGGCCCTATCCCTACATGGCCATGTCAAAAGTCCTTCTCCAGCCTCTTTTAGGTTCTGGAAGGTGGTCTCCCTTTTTGTGGTTGCTAGTCAAAGCATTTTATGTGATTTTTTAAGATTCTGAACACCATATTTGAATACCAGATACTTAATTTTTTGGCACATCTGGTGTTGTTGAGTCAGACTAGTGCAGTGGATCCCAGGGGGTGTGCAAGTCAATTCTTTGGGGCGTGGGAAGGAAACATTAGAACTGTTTCCTCTTTTCCTATCACTATATGCCCATGTAAAAAGTCACTCTCCCTCTTTTTTATAAGCCCCCTCCCCAAGTACTGAAAGGCTCCTGTAAAGTCTTCCCAGAGCCTTCTCTTCTCCAGGCTGAACACCTCCAACTCGCTCAGACTGCCTCTATAGGAGTCTAAAATGGATTTGTCAGCAAACACTGTTGGAAGATGCATAGAAAACATTGGTGAAGACTTAAAGGAACAAGTATTAGAACTAATTACATGGGGGGCTTGCTGTACAATTTCATGGAAGTCCAGATGTTCCTAGTGTGTCTCAGTTCTGTTTCAAAATAAACAAACAACATCAGACACTAAAGGAGGAACATGCTGAGAAAATCTGCCCCTCGACAGTAAGACTGCAATAATAAAAGCAATGTTTTTATTAAAATTGTGCAATTATAACCTCTGATGGAGAAGTTGCTTTTAACTAGGATAACAATGTGTTCTGTAGTAAGGTTGCAGAGATACTGTCATGCATGGAACATAGTCACTGCCTCCATTCATAGGGAAACCATTGCAGCAAAGAAACTAGAGCCAGAAGTGCACAAAGTGTTACAGGATGTCACCAGTGTCGTTAATTTTATAGAAATGGTCCTTAAGTAGTAGATTTTTTTACAGTATTTTCTAATGAGATGGGGGGTGACCATGAAATATTTTTTCGTATCGCACAACTTGCTTGTCACCATTGGCAAGGTGGTGTAGAATAGTTGTTGAACTCATTGTTGACATGAACTTCTTTTTTCTTTTTCAAAAAAAAGAAGTGTCCCACTTTTGCTGGTGCTTTCTGTGCTGACAAGGGGCTTTCAGCAGTGTGCTACCTATCAGATATTTTTTAAAAAAATATGCACTCATAATTTGTCCTTTCAAGGTAAAGGTGACATTTTAACAAGGTGTGATACAGGAGCTACTTTTGTAAGAAAGTCAGGCTTTTGAGAAAGCATTTTGAAAATTGATATTTGGAAATATTTCCATTGTTATACGTTCCTGTGGCCAAAACCAGTGCAAGTGTTGTGTAAAAACTGTCAGATCTGTACACTTACACTTATACTTCCAAACTGTTAAAAATATGAAAATGCAACATGTTCATTTTGTGAGAACAATCGATTGACATGTGGGAAGATGGAAATTCTTCTGTCTGCATTTCAAGGAAAACCTGTACATGACTGATGGGTGGGAGTGGAAAATGAAATAATAAGATACTGCAAACACAGCCGATGATGCACGTCTTCCATTTTGATCAATGTGAAGTATCTTTTCCAGCCATGGTGGCCCTTAAAGCCAAGTGTCAAAAGAGTCTGAACGCAGAACCAGACCTTCACATTGCTGCATCATGAGGTGTTAAACCAAGATGTAAAAATTATTGAGGTTTCTTCAGTGGCACTGCTCACACTAAAAAGCTACTATTAATAATTGTATTAGATAGTATATTAATCATTATTCATTTGCTATATTATTATATTAATAGTATATTAATAAAAGAATTTTGAGTGGAAGCAGAGAAGTTTTTGTACTGTTAAAGAATTTTTTTCATTCATCTTTGTCTCATCCTTTTTACATTTTTGTTGTGTATGTTTTCTAATATATATAACATACTAGTGCAATGGTGCGTGTAAATAATTTGTAAATAAATTTATATGTGGAAGTGCTCAAAATTTTTTTACTGATAGGTGTTTTTGGTAACGTTTGGAGACCACAGTGATATGCTGACTGTGATTGATGTGTAAGCTGAGGCCAGTAAGATGCTTAAGCTGATCCAACATCTTACTGCTATCAAAAATGGTAATTTTTGTTTTTCTGCCTTAGTTTATTCTTGAAGGTGAATGTGTCCTGCATTGTAGATTAAACAGTCACTCAGAAAGAACAGTACTAGCTAGAAATTTGGGGCAGATTTCAGCTGCTCTAAATTCACTAGTCAGATGTTGACTCATCTTTTTAAGCTTGTGACAAATAGGGTCATGCAAGAAAAAGAGGTGTGCCTTACAAAGATTCTGTCACCAAAGGTTGACTGCAATTGGTGGTGTATGAAAACTCAAGCAAGACTAAAATTGACTTTGAAGCGGGGGAAAAAACCAGACCAGGTCAAAATTTAACTTGTGAAATATCTGAGCAATTATATAACTGAAGGTTTAGCATTTCTAAAATTTCTTTTCCTCTTTTTTCCCCCAGCTTTGTCCAGTCCCCTTTCTACACCAAGCGTGTCCTCTTCTCCTGCATGTTCATCACCCTTGCCAGCTGCATTGTCTCCAATTCCTCCTCCTCCTCCTCCTCCTGTGATGACTTTGGCTTCTCTCCCACCTGTGTCTTCTGCCACAGTTTCTTCTCTTGCACCATCTGAAAGTCCTGCTCTACCTCTTGCTGCCCCTTTAACCTTTAGTACCCCCATGTCCCAGTTCTCTGCTCCTCCTGCATTAAGGTCTACTGCTGGCCCTGGTCTTTCTGCACCTCCCACTGGTCCCCCTACTTCAGGATTTTCCATGTCTTCAGCCTATGATATCACCAGGGGTCATGCTGGTCGAGCACCACAGAGCCCACTGATGCCTTCATTTTCTGCACCTCCAGTCACAGGTAACTCTCCATTCATATGACCTCCTCTGGAATTCATGAATTTCCTCTGGAAATCATATGAAATCATATGATCAGGATGAGTGGTCTCCTGGGTGGCTTTTTTTACACCACTCTGCTGCTTCGGCTTCTTTATTATTATGGGTATACTTAATTAGCATAGCTGCACTCAGAAGAAGGGGTAATAGTCTTTAAAATACAGTCACGGTCCAGGGCAGCGAGTCCATTTTAGTGGTGTTGTGGTAGTGTTCAGGTTCACAGAAAAATATTTGAGAACTTTACTTTTTGTTACCTTGCACAGTAAAGCCTTGCTGAACATGCATACATAGCTTTTGTCTAGCTCAGAAAGCCACCTTCACCTATTTTATTTCCCCAAAATGGTATATCTCCACCTGCAGTTTCATAATTTTCAGGGTTTTGTTTTCAAAATTTATCTACAACAAGCTGTCCATTGCATGACACCAGTCTTTTTTATTGTTTGTAGTGACTAAATTGCATTCGGACAGCTGAAAACACATACCTTCCATGAAAACAGTTGCTGTGGTTGCTGAACTGATGTCATTTTAAGCTAGTGGAGTGGAATGGAAACTTGGCCCTCAGCTGCATTTGGGCCAGGCTTTTACTGTTCTTGGTGATACCTCTTTTAAGTAGTCTGCATTAGGAAAGTGTCTAAAAAGAACTGTCAGTGTTGCAGTGAAAAATAAAAATAACCCTTGGTTAAGGCTAGGTTGGAGAATCGGTTAAAACTGGGCAAAGGCTCATGCTTTATTTTTCTACTCTTTAGTTTCTTTTGTTTTCCTTTGAAATATGTAAAGCTTCCTCCTTTTTCTACTAGTACTGATTTCCACCACTTAGTGTTAGAAAATTTCCTACTTCTCTTATTGTATGAGAACATTCCTATCTCTTTGTTTAGAGAGTAACACCTATTGCTCTCTTTGCTCTGTGGAGGGTTTATTATAAAAATTTTAAAACAATGAAAAGAACAACTTCTAAATTAACCTGATTAAAAAAAAATCATTGTTTAACTTTGTACAAAATGTACAGCAGTCTCAGTTCTTTTAGCAGATATTGTTGAAGTCATTTTTAACAAGCAGAATTGTTCTGGGACCTTCAAGAAGTGATGTGAATCAGCCCAGTATTCTTCTGTTCTTCCTGCAATTTTCCTGTCAAACAATTGCATGTTGCTACAGTATAACAAATTAACTGCAGTAAAATAAGTGAACACTTGTGTTTTATTTGTCCCTCTTACTAGGTGTTTTGGCTGATCCCATCACTCAACAAGCAACTTTCTCATCATCTTTATCTCATGGGACTCGCTCTGCAATCACTTTTCCTGAGGAGCATGAAGACCCCAGGGTATCTACTGCCCATGGTGGAGCACCAGCTGGAGGGCTGTGGGGGTTTATAAAGGTGTGGGATTTTGTCTGTAACCTTCATGAGGAATTACGATTTTTTACTGACTATAATAAGATGTGTCTTATTTTCTAAATACGTGTTGCTACAAATCCTGTTTGTTTTCCAATCTCATGTGCAAGGTGGCTGTTTTTAATAGTGGTGTTTGCTGAAGCTATGCTTTTGCTCTTCCTCTGTATAGAGGAGAAGGGATTAGACAAATGCAGGTCTTCTAGGTTAATTTTAGTCCTGTGGTAGGAACATATACATATCTATCAGGTTCTGTCTCACGTTCTAAAGTCACATGAAGTTTTAGAACCTCTGTAAGACGTAAAAAGTAATTTTTACGATTACTGGATGCAGAAGAAGATGGTCTGTTTTACCTCACCTGAACGCTTTACATATCACATTTATAGTTTCCAAATTAACTGAGTTTGATTTCTATGGGATGCAAGCCATGCTTGTTCTATAACATAGAACATGTTCTGTAACAGGTCTTTTTTCAAAGAAAGACAAACTACATATTTTCTCAATCACAAGTGTCCTAAGATACTTTGTAAGATTATTCTGCTAGAAGGCATGGAATATATAATGCAGAACAGATTATCCTTGTGGTGCAGTCTAATCAGACAGAGGAAATAAGCAGCAACTTCAGCTAGTAGAATGTCATTGGCCTGTAACCTGTTTGGAGGTGTAACAGATGCTACATATAAGTAGCGTCATGAAGATTCTGGCAAAAAAACTGTCCTCAAGAGCAAACATTTTTGGTTCTGTCTCATACTAAACGTGAAAGAATCAAGTTTAATGTCCCATCGGGGTTGCACAGTTTTCAAGGGTGTTTCAAGCCCTTTTGAACACGAAAAGCTGGGAGAAAAAGTTGTGTGTGACATGGCAAACTGAGCCCTCCCATACTGTAGAATTACACAGTGATACAGTCTTGAAGAGCAAGATTAATTCTCCATCAGTACAGCAAGAGCAGAGTTGTTATGCTGCCCTTTCCAAGGAGAGATGTCTTCTTACAATCATAAAAACACATCTTCTTTCATCCTTTAAATATCAGTGTTCTCCTTTCAGTCATTATATTTCTCTTAATATTGCAGTTTTCCAGAGGGGAATATTTTACTTGTGGCATGATTCTGTAGCCCTTTTTGGAGTACCAGAGCTTTCAATTGCAAATCAGTTGGAAAGCCTGTCTCTTCCACGTTGGTGTTATCTAGTGTTGCTACTAGGATCCAGAAGGTGTCCTGTTTGTATTTATGGAGAAAGTCTATATCATTGACTTCAATAATGAAGCTGAGATTGTGGTTGAAGTATGAAGCATTCCATATGCTTTGCATGTTCAGTGACCTCCTCTTGAGAGTTTCCCAGGTGAATGAGGAAAGAATGAGGAATTGCTAACTACACTGAAGCCATCAAGTTCTTGATACATGTACGCACACCTCAGTCTGTGTTTTTTAAAGATCAGACAGAATCTGGGACTTAAACTGGTGGTTATTACAGAAATACATCTGGAATTCCCTGCTGAAGAGCTTAGACAGTAGTTGAAACAGTTACCTTCTGTTTTTGAAGTAGTTTCAAATACCCTTTTTCCCTTGGTGTTCTTAAGAAATCATACACCTTTCTTCCAGATACCCTTCAAGCTAGATAATATCCCAAACTATGACAATAATCTAAAATTGACAAGTTAACGATCTAGAATCGAATGAGGCTGTTTCAGTTCTGAGATTGATTTCTACGTAATGTATCAGAGTTGGGTACTACTGCAGTCGTTGCACCTGAGACCTTGCAGGTTTGACTGTTTGAGCAATGCAGGCACCCAAGACCTAAATTTTCAACTTTTATTTTGTGCACTGCTTACATGGAAGATCCTCCATTTGAGCAATTTGGATTTATTTTGCCATAGAACTGGCTGATGGAAATTACAAGTTTAACTGCATTGTTGTTCACAGTACGATGGTAAATTCATGTTTTGCATTGGTATAAAAGTTTGGATTATTTCTTCTAGTTTGTGTTCTGCAGAAGAACACATTAGGACATCTTCCATAAGTAGAAACTGCTATATAATGACTTCGTGTTAGTTAGGCAGCCAGGTTGCTAATTGGAGAAGCACTGCTTGGCTTTGCAAGATGATGGGGTTGTTTCTGCATTAATGCAGAAGGTAATATTTAAACTTCATGTTGTAACTGAAAAGGAGTGATAGTCATATCATGTAGTGTTTGTGCTGAGTTATGACATACAACAAGCCATTTCAAAGTGTAATGGTTAGAAACACACAAAGCAGTGTGTTCTTTCTTTTTAACTGTAACATTTTGAATTTCTGGAGGGCGGGACGGGGGGAGAAAACAGAAGATAATATGGAAATGTATTTGCTTAAATTTAGACTGTAGCTGAGAATCCCATGGTGAAGTCTGTTCTTGATAAAACCAAACATTCAGTGGAGAGCATGATCACAACACTGGATCCTGGGATGGTTCCCTATATCAGTAAGTGTTTATGATAAACCATTATGTGTTGCACATAA
Organism: Oxyruncus cristatus; assembly: GCA_013399855.1. Lineage (NCBI taxonomy): Eukaryota > Metazoa > Chordata > Aves > Passeriformes > Cotingidae > Oxyruncus > Oxyruncus cristatus. The sequence goes on from VXAY01001711.1 coordinate 211,977, forward strand.
ATGCCAGAGAAGTCAATATAATAGCACACTAATTTTACACTTGAAATGTAAAAGCATTTCAGTTACATCTTGAAAATTAACAGGAAGGAGAAGCACTGTGCTATTTTTTTATTTTACTGGATTCCATTGCATCTCCCATGTAAGCTGACCTGAGATTCCCACTTTGTTGAAATGGGGAAGCAAAAGGCATCATTTGTAGAGGGTAGTGGTGTGCTTTTGTTTTTCTGGCATGGCTTTTTTTCCCTTCTAGCAGTCTGATAAGCAGTCCTTCTCCTTAGGTGTGTCAGTACTGCACTTGATCTGCATATAAATAAATATAAAAAAAAAATAAATAAAGCTGGTCAGGAAACTGTCAAGACTGAGAAGAAATTTAAATGAATTAAATGCATTTTTCATTAAAATGAATTTTTTTTTAAATTTTGTTTTTCTGAGCTAGTTTTTTTTTCGGCTGGACCTATTCTGTGACCCAGTAACTACACTGCTGTAGTGCAAAGCTACAGTAAACGTTCATTATATATAGTTTGGCAAATTGTATTTAAGGTTCCTATTGCAGTCATGACTGTCCCTTTGTGTCAGTATCCTGTGTAGTTTGACACAGTATTTATTGAGTGATCAACTTTATTTAGAGGATAAATTATTTCTAAGAAAATGCTAAAAAAAGCTAATTTAATAGTTATCTCACAATTCTCTAAAGTCCTGTTGGAAGGAAAAGCATCTGTATACATGTTGGACAACTTGGACATTTATCTGCTGCATTGTTTTTGTAGCTGGAGTTGTGGAAATAGGGCAGAGATTGATATGTACTTCCCTGTAAAAGTGTATTCTGGCATCAACAAAAACCATGTCCCCAACAACAGATGGCCCCACTTCTCTGTGCTCTCTCTCCATTACTTCAGTGCCAAAGAAATGTCATCTTCCTCATGCCAAAATCTGAAATTACCAAAGCTTGATGAGGTGGTTGAAATTATTTTTTTTTTCCATCTAAGCCAATAGTATTTCTGTAGTCTTTTTCTTGGAAAGAGATGAATTGTTTTCATTGGCACATTGTGAAGATGTCATCTGAGCCATGCACCTGGGATAGACTATTTCTGTCTGTCTAGGAAGTATTCACCATGTAAGCATAAACATGAATGCTTTTATAACAAAGGATATCAGGGAATCTTAAATTGAGTGTGCAAATGTCATTTCAGTTCATAATACACAATGAAGTTTCACAGTCAAGTGTCAGAGCTTAACTTGATGAGACAGTTCTGTCCATGATTTTACCAGGGTGTACCTAGTTCTTATATTTTAGATTTTAGTATTTCCATATTGTCCTAATGTGTGGCAGATGTTATCACAAATGTTTTCATTTAATGCATGTAATATCTTTGTTTCACTTCTGTAGTAGTATCTGTAATGAACAAAGACACGCTTTTGCTATTTGATGATCCTTAGTACAAAAGAACATCTTCTGTGTTCTCCATCTAAACATGGGGCACAGTTACCATTCTTAGTGTTGTTATGCAGTAATTTACTAGATCTGTTATGGGTTAGTTTTTAGCTTCATTAAAAGCTCTTTAACAGTATTTCTGTTTCTGAGCATTCAAACAAGTATAACTTCAGTAAATATCTGCAGTCAATTTTAAGCATTTGTTTAGTTATATTAAATTCATTTCTATCCAGAAGGAATCCATGAAAGAATATACTCTCAGTTATTTTTTAATCCAGTAGTTACCCAGTGTTTAAAACAATTGCCCAAAGTTCAGTGATGTATACATTCAATTCCATTCAGTAAAGCAACTGATAAATAAAAAGTTAAAAAATTACCCCAAAACCCCCCAAATAGTGTGTTTTACTACTGTTCTGGCATATCTCTGGTGATTCTTCATAAAAGTAAGACGATTCCTGTAACAGAGGTCTGCTGAGTAATATGAGCCAAAGAGTAAATTGTTCTTTTCTTTGAAATTTAAGCTTTGGGTTTACCATTATCACTGGGGGAACTTTTGCTGTCATAGACACATGTGAGGTATGATTGAGCTCATCAGTCTTTTTTACTAATTTATGATGTCTTTTAATTCACGAATTGTTTGGTTTTATTCTAAAAAAGCTTCGTGAAAACTCCTACTTCTTTATGGAGATACCCCCTGTTGGAAAACATTTAGACATTACAAGTTTTTGGTTCTATTTTAATATCAAAAAACAGGATAAAGCATTAGGGAGGAAGGCAAGCCATAAAATTTTACTGAAGTTTACACTCCAAGGCCAACTAGAAAGTAATGTGAGCCTTTCTTTTAAAAATGATTTAAAAATGTTCAATGGATTTTATGACCTGCATATGTGTTCTTGATCCCTTTCATAAGGAAGTGTCTGTGTGTGATACCAGCATTCTTTACTGCTTCCCAGAACACCAACACATCTTTAGAAATGGATGTCTATTTTCCTAAATCTCTATGAATTGTCATCTTATATGGGTGCTGTGGTTTCTTTCAGGTGCTAAACAACCACAACCATCAGTTCTTGTTGTCTCTCATCCATGCTTTACTTACCTGTTCATCTAACTTTTAGTTCCTAGCCGAAGTTACTTCTGCTTCATGAAATAACTATTGTACAGTGCATGAGAAAGAGGAGAGAAGCTGAAAAATACTGTTGAGATGGAGAATGTATTTGAACTGTCTGATAATGGGAATGAGGAAAAATACATGCACATGTGTATTTTACAGATTACAAAATTATTTTACAGGAACTGGGGGAGAACTGGACATAGTGGTCACTTCTAATAAAGAGGTAAAAGTTGCAGCAATACGGGATGCCTTTCAAGAAGTATTTGGAATGGCTGTTGTTACTGGAGAGGCTGCACAGTCTAACATTGCACCCCAACCTGTGGGCTATGCTGCAGGTTTAAAAGTAAGTTGATACGTAACATTACCCAAGTACCACCAACACAGAGATTGACCCAGAAGAATCATTTTCCATAAAGTGGAAGTCAGTTTGAGGGATAGGTAAACGTTTTCTTTTGGGGTTTTTGTGGGTGTTTGTTTGTTTTGTTGTTGTTTTGGGGGGGCTTAGGGTTCTGTTTGTTTGGGTTGGGTTGGTTTTTTTCCCCATCTTAATCATCAGATCAGTTTAGAGCTGCTTGTTGAAAGGTTTTTTTGAGGTTTTTTGCTAACACATTCACAGCAAGTTAAGATTATTTATGTCAGTTTTCTTACACTATCATTGCCATCGCATCTTGTGTACATTGTGATATTACTATAGTTTAGAAGTACATCAGGCATTTTTGGATAGTCAGTTACTAGCAGATCATTTTGGGAATGTTAGAAATTAAAAGAGATTCTTTGCGACTGAATTGTCTCCCTGATAATTCTGTAGATCAAAGATAGTTTGATCAACACTTGTCAGTAATCATCCCAAACAGATCTATGTTCTATTTGAAAAGTAATTCACTGTGCAACCTTGCAAGCTGCTGTGCTGCCCCAGAGGAAGGGTTAGTAAGGGTTTGGCCAATACCTAAAAATCTTGAAAACATCTATTTAGCATTGTGTTTATTAAATATTAGCAAACACTCATGAAAAAGGAAGTCTTTTCCCGTGACTGTTGTGGCAGTGTTTGCAGCAGAGTAAAACCTGTTCTCACAGCAATATATTAGCTGATGTAATTGTATATGGAGGTAAAGCAGAATAATGTAAATGTTCCTCTACTTGTTTAGCTACTGGAGTGTAGTGGTAGTAATGTTTCTATTACAACTTCAGAGTGATAATAGTTTTCAAATGGATGATTCGTACATATTAGTTGGATATGTACCACAAAAAATTGATTCTTTGCCTTGGTCTTATAAAATTACTGCAAAGCACTCAGGCTCTAAACCCAAGAAGTTTTAAGTTGCAAAACTGTCAGTGTGAGTAACAGAAATGTGTACTGATGCTTGCACTAATAGTGAAACTTGGCAAAGTTACAGATTAGGAATTCTTTGCCTGCTGCTCTGGGCTTTTTCTTGGAAGACAAAAATCTAAAAATATTTCACAGAATCACACGGGTTGGAAAGGACCTTGGAGATCGTCAAGTCCAACCCTTGATCCACTACCACTGCAGTTACCAGACTATGGCACTAAGTGCCACATCCAGTCTCATCTTAAAAACCTCCAGGGATGGAGAATCCACCACTTCCCTGGGCAGCCCATTCCAATGGCTGATTACCCTCTCTAAACAGTTTCTTCCTAATATCCAACCTAAACCTCCCCTGGCAGAGCTTAAGACCGTGCCCTCTTGTCCTACTGCTGGTTGCCTGGGAGAAGAGACCAACCCCCACCTGGCTACAACCTTCTTTCAGGGAGTTGTAGAGAGCGATGAGGTCTCCCCTGAGCCTTCTCTTCTCCAGGCTGAGCAACCCCAGCTCCCTCAGCCTCTCCTTACAGGGCTTGTGGTCGAGTCTCTTCACCAGCCTGGTTGCTCTTCTCTGGACCTGCTCCAGCACCTCAGTATCCTTCCTGAACTGAGGGGCCCAGAACTGGACACAGCACTC
>VXAY01001711.1:216680-245957 GCA_013399855.1 Oxyruncus cristatus
CGCTGCAGGGGGTTGTTGTGGCCAAAGTGCAGGACCCGGCACTTGGCCTTGTTGAACCCCATCCCGTTGGAATCAGCCCAACTCTCCCATCTGTCCAGGTCCCTCTGCAGAGCCCTCCTACCTTCCAGCTGATCGACACTCCCCCCCAGCTTGGTGTCATCTGCAAATTTACTAATGGTGGACTCAACCCTCTCATCTAAATCATCGATAAAGATGTTAAACAGAACTGGCCCCAACACTGATCCCTGGGGGACACCACTAGTGACCGGCTGCCAACTGGATGCAGCCCCGTTCACCACCACTCTCTGGGCCTGGCCATCAGCCAGTTCCTAACCCAGCACAGAGTGCCCCTGGCCAAGCCGTGGGCTGCAACTTTTTCAGGAGTTTGTTTTATCATAGTGTTTGTTACTGTTTGGGATTCCATTATGGCTTTTCATAAGTTTGATTGGGGTTTTTTTCCCCTAACATTGAAATAAGAGTAGTTTTCAAAATCTCTCATATTTTTTGTTTAACTTGAAAAGTATGTTCCAGAGTTCTTCTGGGATTAATCTGTAAACATTGTACTGTGTTGTGGTTCAAAGAGAGTGTTTTCTGACTACTCATGTCACCATTCAGGGAGCACAGGAAAGGATACACAGCTTGCGTCGGGCAGGAGTCATCCATGAGAAACAGCCTGTTGTATCCGTGGAAAACTTCATTGCAGAATTGCTTCCTGACAAGTGAGAACATCAATTAAATTCCTGGGGGGTCAGGAATATTCTTTGTTGACTCAAAGGAATTGGTGTCAGTATCACTCTGAGCAGAAGAAAGGAGATGGTCTGTCTTCAGTGTTGCTTTGGCAGATTTGATTTTGGTGATGATGTTCAGCTCTTTGTCCAGGCATCTTGAGACTTTTAGTAAAAAGAAATCATTGTCAGATTTTTCCAGATTCACAGTATAAAAACACAGTGAAGTTACACTGAACTGAAAAAATTAAGGAGCTGTGAAAGTTGGAATTTGGCTAGTGGCTTGTGCACTCCTGTGTGTATGCTCTCTTCTCCTTTTCTGAAATTATATCAGAAGGGATATTGGGAGATACATTGGAAAGGGCAGAAGTATTTTTCTGAATAAATCATTTAAGGGGTTGTTATAGCATTAGACATGCCAAAAAATCTTCTGAATATAGAACATGAGTGATAAATATTTTATTAATTCTTAGGGAAGGTTATTTTAATAAGAAATACTCTTTCAAAGGTTGAATGAAAATTGTAGCATAATAACTATGGCCAAAGGAGTGTATCTGCACACACCCCCAACCCCTCAGCTTTCTTTGTGTCTTTGATTTGTAAGTTTCATATATTTTACATATATTTCCATGTATATTATGTATTTTATATTCATACATGTGCACTACAGTGTTATAGATAAGAAAACGATACATGCAAATTTTACTTGAAATTTTACCAAAACACTTTGATGAGTCTCATTATTACATTATTACTGCATTTCTAGTAGATTTTGTAAAATGATCATAATTCAGCTGCTAATCTGTTGGTTTTCAATCGAGTGATACTCAATACTCAGAAATAAAGTAATATGCATGTCATTGCAGGTGGTTTGACATAGGATGTCTGATTATTGAGGATTTAGTTCATGGAATTCACCTGGAAGCATTTACCCAAGCAACACCAGTGCCTTTGCAATATGTTCAGCAGGTGAGTTTTCGGTTTTCTTACCAATTAATAGTAAGATTTAAGTGATGTATTACCTAAAAATCTTTAGACATTTAAAGCATTTCGTGATGAAGGGTCTCATTCTGTGTCACTTTGGAGCACTAGTTTTACTTTTCTATTAAAAAAAAAGAAATACTTACCAAGAAGAAATTAACCACAGAGAATTACTTCCTCTGAAAGGAAATACAATTCCCTGTGAGCATATAGACTCCCACCTAAAAAGCAAGGCTGTTTTCCTCTTCTGAGTGTGTTATTCTGACAAGGATGTAAAATTCTGAAATCAAAAGGTTTCAATCTAGGAAATATCCAGGTTCATCCCATTGAAAATAATGTACAGCTCTCAGATACCCACGATAGAAGGTTTTCATGAGATGATTTACATTTCTTTGGACATGGGCTGGGAATTAATCTAGTCACTGCATGTCTCTTGACAGCAGATATGAGTCATAGATTAATTAACTCTCATCTGAAAATTTGTTTTAAATAAACATTTCCATGAAGACTGTAAAACCAAAACTGTGTGGAGTTTGATCCCTGGGGTTTGTTTTGAGAAAATAAATAGCAACTGGTTTTGGGTTTTTTTCAGTAGTACCCATTTCATTAAGTGAGCATTTGTGGGATTGGTTTTAGTTCTTATTTTCCTGAGTTCTTGCAGCCTTGAAAAGCTGATGAGTGGCAAAACGAGAAGTATTGCTCTGTCTCTGTAGATTTCCAAAATGCTTTTCAAAAACAGTGGAGAAAGACATGAAGCTACAGGAAAAAGTCTTCAAGGGTCGCTTTCAAACCCAAAGTATTCTGCCTATTCTGACCAACCTATGCTGTTGTAGTTGCGAGACAGTGGTTTTAGGAAGGGCGGAGCACACTACTGCTCTTGATCTGCTGTACATGCACTGGAAACTGACTAACTCTAAATCTGTATGAAGGAGGTGGTTGCCTGTGATGAGCATAAGATCAGAAAAATGCAGTGATGCTTCCCCCGCTGTTTCCCTTCCGTTTCCAACTGCAGAATGAGGGGTACAGATGTCATTTACCTGGACTTCTTGACACAGTCCCCCACTCAAAATTGGAGATGGATTCAATGGATGAACTGTTCAGTGGATACGGAATTGATTAGACAGCCACATCCAGAGGGTCATGGTCAGTGGCTCAGAGTCCTGATGGACATTGGTGCCCAGTGGTGCCCTCAGGGGTCTGTATTGGTACCAGTGTGATTTAATATCTTCATTAATGACATGGATGAAGGGACTTAGGGCACCCTCAGCAGGTTTGCAGGTGACACCAAGCTGAGGGTGCAGTGACACACCTGAAGGATGGGGCCACCCAGAGGAACCTGGACAAGCTCCAGAAGTGGCCCCTGGGAATCTCCTGAGGTTTAAAAAGGCAAAATTCTGGTGTTGCACCTGGGTCGGGGCATCCCCAGGGTCAATCCAGGCTGGGGATGAGCAGATGGAGCAGCCCTGGGGAGAAGGACTTGGGGGTGCTGGTGGGGGAGAGGCTGGACATGGCCCAGCCCAGAACCCCCCCATGCCCTGGGCTGATCCCACAGTGTGGGCAGCTACAAACCATTCTGCAGTTCTGTGAAATGATACTGGACATGGCCCAGCACAGAACCCCCCCATGCCCTGGGCTGATCCCACAGCGTGGGCAACAGGGCAGGGGGGAATTGTGCCCCTCTGCCCCCTCACATGAGACCCCTCATCTGATCCCTTTCTGATCTCGTGCAAATCTCTCAGCCCTTGTTTTCTGCCAGGCTCAGCTTTCTCCTTGCATTTGGCTAGTTGCCTGCTTTAGAGGGACATTTTAACTGTTTTTAAAGCCTTTGGAGTGTATGTGTTGTATAAATACATGTTGTTATTGATTCCATCTGTTGGCTACTTTATAAGCAAAAACTACCTCCTCATAACAGCAGTATGTCTTTACTCTCTTAGGCTTTGTATTTTAGTTTATACTCTTCAGATGTTGCTTTGATTGTGATACACAGAAATCCACATAATTTGCTTGGCAAACTATGGGGCAGTCTGAAATCTGATTCTGATACCCTTCAATTTGCCATGTAAGTCTGTTGATGTAAGAATGATCACTTGTGAAAGTTGGTGAAAATAGAAGTAAAACTACTAATTTCAAACTCTCTCAGTAATCCCTTCTTAAAATGTTCTACAGGCCAAGAGTCTCACTCCTCAGGACTACAATCTGAGGTGGTCAGGCCTGCTGGTGACTGTGGGAGAGGTGCTGGAGAAGAGTGTCCTGAACGTGAACAGGACGGACTGGCACGTGGTGTTCACGGGCATGTCCCGCCGGCAGATGATCTACAGCGCAGCCAAGGCCCTGGCAGGGATGTACAAACAACAGCTGCCACCCAGGACTGTGTGAGATCGTTGTCTGTCACACCAAGGAGTACTGGGCTTAGTTCTGGAGTTGATGTGAAGGCTACACACTCTTAATTCTCAGTGGATGCAACACAGATTTGTAATCTTAACTCTAAACTGTTTCTACTTTTTAAGAAGCAAAGGTGATTTCTAGTAGTGTAAGTGAGCAATTGCAGTTTTTGGCTATTACATGATTTTCAGTATGATTCACAAAGCAGGAAATTGAGACAAATGTGTATATTTGTAGCTGGTACAAGTAGCACTACAATTTTTCAAGTGGAACATGCTATGATTTGACACCTTACTAGGCATTTGCTGAGATACTTTAGTTAGTATACTTTTGAAAGGGGATATTTGTTTAGCTATTTCTATTATATTAGTAATATAAACATGTTGACAGCATAACATGTATGTTATATATATATGCATTTCAATCCAGAGAGACTGCCTTCTGTATTACATGTTTTGGTGGGGCACGTACTTAGGGGATACTTAACACCTCATGGGTTTGGTGTCTGTATATAGTTCTCAGGAGCGATGCCAAGTAGTTTCTACAGCACATAACAGTGAGGTGCTGAAGAGCACAAATCCATGCCCTGTTAGCTGAAGTCTTTGCTAAATAATTCTGAATTCTTGTTTTCCATGCTGCATCTTTTTTTCTTTTTTATGTAACAGTAATGAAATTCATGGCCAGTTGAAACACCATAGACAAATTTCGAGTTGCTTCAGTGGGTTTTAGATCAGGTACCACATATGCCACATGAAATCATCTAGCAGTTCCAGTAACATCATTTACTCCAGTGCTTCCAAACTTCACATTTTATATGGAATTAGGTAATTTCTCTTATCTAGTTACAGCTGTCAGCAATTTGATTATGGAAAATGGTGATGTGTATATCACTTGCTTTGCTAGCCTGGGTTTTCTAAACGCTTTGAAGTCTTAAATGCTTTCTTGATGTCATGAGCTCATTGTCTCTCATGTAAGTTTTTGGTGGTGTCTGATGTTTTTTGTGGATTTAAAGGCCCTCTATCAGTGCTCATGCAATCTTAAAATCTATATTTAGAAATATGGAAGTAATTGTGAAGAAAATATTTTGGTAATAACACTTTTTAAAGAAACAAAGAATAAACAAATACTTTTTGTTTGCCTTAAGCAGTTTTTCAGCTTATATTGCTCTGCCTTTACCTTTATTAGATGCTTTCCAAGAACATTTTTATATACAATATACTTTTAAGCCAGCTCATGTTTGTACCCAGTGAAGGTCTGTCTATTTCCAAGTAATATATTTGACCTTAATTGGTTTACTCTGTAAAGTAGGTGAATAAATGTTTTCAGCTTTTTGCCATCTGCTGGTTATGTTGTGGGCAATAATAGAAAAGGAAGTTCAACTGGTAAGACACTGACATCCTGTTTTAAACTTATATTGAGATCAGGTTAGAAAAGCAGAGACACTTTTGGATATGTGACTTTTATTACATGTACAGACAATTCCCAACTGCTTCGTCACTGTAGGTACAGCTGCAGAAGCCATTTCTGCTACTTTATGAGGGAGTAGGTTTCTTCAAATATGAGTGTCAGGAACAAAAGATCAAGAAAGCTACTACATATACTACTTTATACTACCATTTTTTAAAGTGTGTCTCACATAGATGCAACCAAGATTTTGGGTTTGCATTACTTTAAAAGAGATCTACCTGGTCCTTAAACTAAGGTCCTTCAAAATGTTAGAGATGGTTAATTAACTGCACTTGTTGCTGGGTTTTGTATGCTTAAGGTAATGGTTCTTTAAGTCCCCTGTGCATGGTACAATGGCAGGGTTTTAATTGTTGTTGTGAGAAAGGAGCAGAGCAGTGATAAATTCAGGCTGAACTTCAGAAGGTATGTATAGGCTTATGAGACATGGGTGAGCCTTCAGAAATACCAGCACAAGGGTTTTGTAAATAGGAGGAATACTGGATTTTTTTTTTTTTTCTGAGGCTGAAAAATAATTTCAGGACTATGTATATACACTTAACGTGTATAAGTACTTTGTAGAACAAACACACTGATATGCGCTCTCTGCGAGATTTGATATATGAGTTTTAGGCATGGTGTCACAAGTAGGGATTTTGAAGGAGGCTGTGACTGGGTTATTGTTAGAGAAGAGCTGAAAATTTAAGTGTGCAGAAACTGCTTTGCTCAAATGAAACTTTTTTCCCTAGATTTCATTTGCACGTTCTGATCAGCTTTTTGGTTTAGAAGGTGCACAGTTATCCCAGTTCTTAGGCTGTGCCCTTAGAGATAGACATTGCAAGCAACTGTAGTGGCTTAAGATGTTACAGCCCTGTCAGTGGAGGTTTCTGCCCCTGCAGATTTTTTTGTAGAATTAGCTCTCAATACTAATTATGAGCTGAAGTTACCTGTGACTGCTCTCCCACTCTTGTTTTAGCAGCAGCAAAGCTGAGTTGAAAAGTTTCTGCACTGGGCCTGGCCTTAGTTTTTTCATCACAGCACTACTCAGAACATTATGGCTCTGTCAGAAAAATCCGGGTTATGATGTTTTCCACACAATTTTGTTGAGACTAGTCTGATAACTTCCACCCAGCTGCCCCTCTCACGGTTTGCTGTTTCATCAGACCCCACACACCCCATCCCTTCTTCAACAGATGTGCATGGCAAATACAGTTTGGTGGAACATCTTGGTCCTAAAACAAAACAGCCTCATGGCTGCTCATGTACTTTGCAGAGTGTTCTCCTTTAATGAAAAACTTTTAAAATTGCCTTCCAATATCAGTCTTCTTCTTCTTTAGACATCTCAGTTTGGTCAAGATAGTGAGGAATGGCAGAAGAGGCCAAAGAGAAGAATGAACTATGAAAGGATGTGAAGGCAGTCAGGAGAGTACCAGAGAAGTAGGAATGTCTAATGAAATGGTACAGGAGCTTAATTGTATTTAATGCAATGTCCTGGATGCAGGAAGTGGTAGCGGGTAGTTGAGAAAACAGATGGGAATATGGAATAACTTGGGTCTCTCTGCTGCTATTTATTTTGGCCAGCTTTAGAAGAGCATCAACACATACATGCATATCTTGCAGCAGAGAGGTTTAGCCCAATTGGGATTCAGATTCTTAAGGATATTTGTAAAAGCAGCCTTTCTTTCCCCGTAACAGTATAATGTGAGGTAAACCTTGCAGATGGGAAGTAAGAAATTATCCCTAAACAGTGTTGACTCTGAAACAGAACTCTGTGTGTCTAGTTTACAATTATATTTAATGATTTTGACCAAGCAAATTTTAAAAAAAAGGGAAAAAGCTTGTCCTTTATTTCCTACTGTTAACAGATACAGGAAAAAGCAGCAAGTGAGAATGTTCTGTATCCCATCAAAAGTTGTTAATAGACTTGAAAACCAGAATAAAATAGCTTCAAACTTGGTTATTTTTCCAATGTAGATTTTAACTTCAACAATTAAGTCTGTCTGTAACTTATCAAGAACTCAAATTTTGACATCCTGAATCCCTGAGCCGTTTGGCTTTGACTTCATGGCTCTGTTCCATCCATAGTTATACAATTCAGGAAAAGCTATTCGCATAAAAGCACTGGCGTATAGAATTACAGTTTCTAAAAGGAAAAAAATGCCAGTTGGTTTGATTTATCATCTCATTGTGCAGAATTCTGTAAAAGCTTCAGATACTCCAGCCAGTTGATTTTGTAAAGCAGCCAGACTATGACCTGGCAATTAAATTGTGAATACAGAGTTTTGCAGAGGAATAACAGATCCAGAACCTCTCAGCAGCTTCTTTGAGCTAACACAGGGATTTTTCATGTACTGGAATCAAAGGAGATGCAGCTCTAAGGTTACAAGCAAAATTAAAATGTTTGGTGTTGAGAAAGTGATTTCCAACTATCTTGGCATTCTACAAGTGTGAGTGAATATGGCAGTGGCCTTCTCTGTAAATTATGGAAGTACCTCATAGTAGAGGAGAAAGCAGATGAGTTGGTTTTCCAAGGTTTTGTTGGCTATTTTAATACAAAGTTACATGGAATCCTGTGTAAAGCCTGGGATTTTTTGGTATTAATCACAAAAACTTGCTTCTTGTTAAAGGATACTCCATGACAGGAGTGAATGTAATTTTTATTTTTTTTTTAAATAAGAAATATAGTGTTGGAAATTGTTCATCACAACTTTCAAGCATCTTTCATTCTACTTTGTCAGAGCAGCATGTATTTTAAAAAGCTCAAACTAAAAAATAGTGAATATAGTAGCTTCGTTGTGAATAATGCAGTGAACCGCTCAGTCAAAGTCGTCCCTCAATTTAGTCTTGAATTCCATCAAAAATTCCCTGAGTTTTAAAAGCTTTCACTTGACTTAGTTTTAGCATCTGTTATGTTCATGTTACAGCTTGTGCAGTTGAGTTGGTTCTGCTCAGAATTTTATAGGACAATTTCCCAGTGGAAGAAAACGCAATTCTCCTCTAATAGGATACTGTAGGGAACTTCTTTCTTCTCAGCTCAGAAACATAAAAAAAAGTATAGCTGTTGCCTTGCTTGTATGCTAAAATTGAATCCATTATGTCTTCCAGTGAGAAAATGAGTAGATGAGAGATAATAGGCTTAATTAAACTTACTTGAATTGCTGTATTTAGCAACTTGGGACAGGTTGTGAGACGAACAGTATTTAACCACAGTGAAAAGCATCCTAATTTATTTTTTCCTCAAGTATCAAACAAAGACCTGTTCTGTCTGCTTTTAGAATAAAGCACACATGAATGCATGTTACTGAGGGATCATTTTCATGATCTAATTCTTACAGTTGCAGGAGCAGTTGTTGCAACTAAGTGGTGAATGTTCTACAGCTTCTTGGAAAAGTGCAGGAAGTTGCATTTTGTGTAAGGAATAGTATTTTTGCCTAGTAGTGGGATTCTGAAATAGCTGTGGCATCAAACAAGAGGTAAAACGCAGCAGATTTAGAAGGAATTCCCAAACAGACCAGTTATCCTGCAGTCAGTGCTGGTCTTGGGATGTTGCTGTGGGATAAGTGAGTACAGTTATGCACATGCAAGACAGGTTCTAGGGCGTTTGATAAAATGTACTAAAACTAAAAATGAACAAACTAGTGTCTGCAGGGGAAAGACCAGGAGAATTTCTCTTTTTAACGTAATGGGAGTTACTGTAATCAATAATCACACTGTTACATGGTTCTTTTTGTCTGTAGTTCTCAGAATATTTGCAAAAAGTACATCCCAATACTTAGAAGGTTGTAAGCATTATAATGAAAGCATTTTAAGTTCTCTCTTTCCTGTGTAGATGCAGATTTTTGTATCTGAAGAGCTTATTTTCTTGAACATTGCAACTCAGTAATACCAGACATGCAAAACCGGTCTTAAATTGATAAATATAATAAATTAAAATTATTATTAGGGATAAGATACTTTGCTGTTCTCCTTCTTGGAGTGCTACAAATCCCATGAATCTCTGATGGGAGGTTCTCTTATCACCAGTGACAGCCAACTTATTAAGTGAGTTGTAAACTTGGGTGTATGAGCTCCCAATTTCTTCTTGTTTTCTGAGTTCTTAAATGCAAGCAAGACAACAAAAGCTGATTCTGTATCAGCAGTCGTGACTCAAAGAAAGGACGCGGACACGCCGAGGGTTCTTGTCAGCTTTTGCTATGAGCGCAGCTGTCCTTTATTGGTGGCGTAAAGGAACAGCAGTGGCCTCAGGGGTAGTAGAGAGCAAAGATGGTAAGAGAGCCCACTGAGGAGAGCATGCAAAGAACCCAAAGGGAAACCGACAAATCCAGGGATTGAACATGGGCACAGACTTATACAGGGTGTTGAGGGAAGGTTCCAGAACAGGGGTGGTGCTACACATATAAGGAATGGAGTAGGAGGGGCTAGCTCTAAATAAGGAATAACAAGGTGGGATTATTACAACTAAGGGGAGTTAACAATCCTAATATGGAAAACCTGCAATGCAGGGGTACATTAACCAATCAGAAATAGGGAATAAACTTTAAATAAAACTGAGGGGAAAATTTCTATAAACTGGGGTACAATCAATCTTAGCATGCATTAACAATTATTATAAACATTACTGAGTAATCAGAACAGTCCAAAACACTGTAGATTTGATGTTTCTGTTGCTTGCGTCATCCGCAATTATTCTGTCTCGAGTATAGGGCCTTCTTCCATGCTTCCCATCTTTCCTGAGGAATTCTTTCACCCCCGACATCTCCCCCTTTTTTATTCTTTAAAGACGCTGGAAAAGACGTAGGACTGGACACTGTAACATCTTCTTGTTGTTGTGAGTGGGTAGCTACAGCTAAAAACGATCTAACCTTTAAAGACTTTTTCAGACAGGTTAGACAGCAGGATAAAACTAGGAACATAACTAATAATGAAATCAATATAGAAATACCGATTTTGATAATTTCTTTTGTCCAATTTGGAAGTTTTAGCCAGTCGAATCCGTCCAGGACGTCTGGTGCCTGGAACCCCGGATCAGCGTGCAAGTAATTGACCAATTGATGTAGTTGGTCAATACTTGCCCTAACTGATTGTGAGTGATCCGAAAAGTTTAGGCAACAGAGGCCCTGGAATTTGGCACAGCCATGATTGTGTAATAAAAGAAGGAAATCAATGGCTGCCCGATTTTGGAGGGTGACTCCTTTCAGCATTAAAAAGTCATCCAGAAGTCCCTGCAGGGCAGTGGAAGTATTATTTGCTTCCTTTGTAAGCCAACATGCAATATGATTTAGAGCTGTTAAAGCGTGATCCGATGCGATCCCCGCAGCAAAGAAAGAAGTCCAGAAATTCTTGCTCGAGGACCAGAAAAAGACATTCGGATCACAGTCAGCCGGAATATTATGTAATTGTGAAAGGGGGCTGACTGTTGTTGGCTTGTGAATATTTTGGGGTCTAATTGTGACTACTGATTTTTTGGTTGTAGACCGAATTGTTACTGGCTTTTTTGTAGTCCAGATATTTTTTTTTGGTATGCCGATTGTGGAATGTGAGACCTTGGGATTATATCATCTCCATAGATGGAGCCAAATTTAAAGTCAAATCTATTAAGAGGAATTGGAGCTGGGAGATTCTGTTGTACGTTGGGATAGCTTGGTCCTGAAACCAGCATTTTTGCCGCAGGGGCCGGAGGTCTGTAAGCAGACGCTCTGCTACTGCCCCAGTTCTTGCTCCAGTGGTTGGTGTTGTATTTGAAATTTGAAGTGGACCGTGTTTTCCGAATTGATGGTTTTAAAGCAGCTGATGGTTTCTGGCCAACGATAGGTGTATTCAAAGGATTGAACAAGGTGACCTTACCTATCGTACAAGGTTCTCCCACTGGGAAAGCTGGAATTCTAGTCCAAGCTCTTTCACCACACAAGAGAAAATCTCCTTTCTCCAAGGCCAATGGTTTTGTTATTTTTTCGGTGGGGATGACTTCTGGCAAAGTTCCATTGCACCACAGAGAAATATTCTGAAAGACAGCCTTGAATGGAGTCACTAATTTAGCATTAATTTTTGTAGTAGTAACACGTTGAAACATAAAGCAATTTTTCGCTGTACTAGATCCAAGAATCTCAATTTCCATTGGGTCATAGTCAGAGATGGAATGCCAATTAGTCAAATCATAAGTCTCATGAAGAGAAGGAATACCTACTAAACATGTTTTGAATGGGTTAGATACTTCTTTGGTGGATAAACAGATTGTATCTGTGTTGGCCTTTTTAGCTATAGCTACCCATATGTTGTCGGGCTGTTGATGTATCCAGTCCGGGATCGATATTGGGAAGGTGTCAATTTCATCAAAGGGAGATGTCGAGAAGAGCATTAGGAAGAATCCGATGGTGAAGACATGAATGATGTTTCTCGGTGGAACTTGATTCGTTTGGAAGGCACCCATACCGGACCCTGATCTGTTGAGACACAAGCATGTCCTCTTCCCCACGTTATAATGGGGAAGGGACCTCTCCATTTATCAGTGATTACATCCTTAAACATGACTTTAGGTTTTGTTTTAACTGGTTCAGATTTTGGACAGAAGTGTCTGTGTATGGGAGCATGATTTTCACTATCCAGTCTATTAAGAAAATTTAAAACATACATGGCCTTTGCCAGCTGCTCTTGTGGAGAGAGACCTACACTCCCCCCTTTTTGTTTCTGCAGCATATTTTTTAGGGAGAGGTGTGCTCTCTCCACAATCGCTTGTCCAGTGGGATTGTGAGGTATGGTGGTGATATGATCAATGCCCCATTTTGACAAAAATGTCTGTGTTTCATTGGACACATACGAGGGACCATTATCTGTTTTTATGGTTTTTGGAACCCCCATATGTGCAAAGGCTGTTGTTGAATGTTGTCTCACATCACGACTTTTTCCACCACTGTGCGCGGTGGCCACTAAGAGTCCTGCGTATGTGTCAATAGACACGTGGACATATTTTAGTTTACCAAATTGGGCTGCATGTGTTATGTCCACTTGCCAGATGTCTAGAGGTTCAAGACCTCGTGGATTGACTGCATCAGTCTTTATTGGTGTTACTGACTGACAATCTGGGCAAGGGGAAATAATTTCTTTTGCAACTTTTTGTTTTAAGCCAAATTGTTTCTGTAACGACCGTGCACTTTGATGAAAAAAGCCGTGGGAGATTTTTGCCTGTTGGATTTTATCTGGGACATTGACCATACCTGCAGAAATATCTGCTACACGGTTTCCCTCCACCACTGGACCTGGCAAAGATGTATGCGACCTTACATGAGTAATAAAAAAATGAGTGAAATCTACGAGAAATAAGAAATAACAATGTTCTAAACAAGGTAAACAGAGTTTTGTTAGAGATAAACTTAGATAAGAATTTTCTATTCTTTTAACGACTCCTACAACGTAAAGAGAATCAGAAATAATATTTATAGGTTCATCTGAAAATAACTGGAAGGCTCAAACAATTGCAGACATTTCAACGACTTGTGGAGAACCCTCCACTTGATGTATGTCCTGATTGTAGCTGCCGTTTTCTCGCCAAACAACGACAGCATTTTTGGTTCTTCCAGATCCATCAGTAAAAATGTTTTTTGCATTGGGAATTGGGTTATCGGATTGAACAATTTTTATTTGGACTGGAAGGTATGCAATGGATTGCAATAATTTATTATTTGGCAAATGATATTTCACCCATGAAACCCGAGATGGCAATTTGAAAGTCGTATGAAATTGTCAGCATTTGTTATAGGCACTCAGAGCTCAGGGGGAGAAAGATAACTTCGGGCTCCTTCCCTGAAATCTCCCAGCACCTAGTCCTTCCTTTATAAACTAAATCACTGATCATTTCTATTAAAGTTACAATAGTCTTACTAAACTGATGAGGAAGGAAAATCCATTCCCATACACAGAACTTCTGCCTTTGTTGGTCTATCTGACCTAGAAAAGAAAAAGGCTGAGACTGTGTTAGGAATATAAATATCATAGCTGGAACATTTGGTATTTTCCTGTTGTACAGCACTAGTGAAAGTTTATAATTGACAAGGTCTAAGACATGTAATGCTTGAGGTGTTAACTTGTGTGAGGATGACAAATTTGGATCTCCTCTCAGAAGTGTGAAGAGGGGATGGAGTTCATCTGTTGACAATCCTAAAATGGGTCGTACCCAATTTATTGTGCCAAGGATCTTTTGGAGGTCGTTAAGGTTGGTGACATGACGTGGCAGCGACAACGGCTGTGGACGAACTGTAGTTGAGGTAATTCTCCATCCCAGGTACTTCCAGGGAGCTGTTTCTTGTACCTTATCTGTTGATACTGGTAAATCATATTCAGAGAGAGTCGAAATTGTTACTTCTTTTGCTAACTGGACCAAGGCTCTGTTTTCTGCACACAGTAATATATCATCCATATAGTGATATATTAAAACCTGTGGGAACTGCTGCCTTACTGATGACAAGATGTTTCCTACATGCCATTGGCACAGAGTGGGAGAATTCTTCATTCCTTGTGGAAGAACTCTACACTCGTACCTCTGGCATGGTGCAGCACCATTCACAGCAGGTACAGAGAAGGCAAACCTTGGACAGTCAACAGGATTTAAACGAATGTGAAAGAAGCAATCCTTAAGGTCGATTACAACCAGGGGCCATTCAGATGGTAACTGTGTTAAAGATGGCATACCTGGTTGCAATGTACCCATTGCTTCCATCACGCTGTTGACTTTCCGGAGGTCCATAAGCAATCGCCATTTCCCTGTACTCTTCTGAATGACAAACACTGGAGAGTTCCAGGGACTCACAGATGGGGCGATGTGTCCGAGTTTTAGCTGTTCTGCAACCAAATCATTCAAAATTAGCAGCTTATTTTGTGGAAGGGGCCACTGGTCTACCCATATAGGTTTGTCTGAAAGCCAATTAAGTGAGGGTAGAAGCTGCTCACCAGTGGCCGACATTACAAATTTGGAATTTGTAGCTCGACGTCCCATTGTGTGAGTGTGTCGCGCCCCCAGAGAGAAATGGGCAACTCCATAACAAAGGGAAGAATGGTGGCAATTCTTCCATCTGGTCCCTCTATGCCAATTGTTGAAATACTTTGCATTGGGACTTGAGAACCACCTACCCCATTGATGGAAATCAGTGTGCTCCCAAGCTCCCAATGTGAGGGCCAGTCTTTGCTGGAGATGATTGTTACATCCGCCCCGGTGTCCAGGATACCTAAAGATTGCGAACGTTCTCCATACCTGTGTGAATGTAGTGTGCAGAGTATGTTGGGTCTTTTTTGAGAAACGGCTTGGGTCCAGTTGACTAGGAATGAGACGTGTGGATCTTCTTGTGCTAACTGTGAGAAAGAACTTGTGCCAAAGGTGTTTCCGCTGGGATCTCTACAGGAGGATTAGATAAAAACACAGATACTGTTACTTTGGATGGGATGATATTCCAGGGAATAATCGGTAACAGTATCAGTCCCAGCTCAGTGGCAGTGGAAATAGCTATTAATAAGTAAGTGTCTTCTTTTAAGGTGGAGCCTGTTGGTAGAAATAACAGTAGATCATAGGCATATGAATTGATGACTTGTTCATGCCGAGATGATACCAACTCAGTCATTGATGTCGTTGATGGTGTAGATGTCGTCGGTGTTACTGCTGAAGCTTGCTGGAGATCTGGCAAAGATCGGCTGGAACAGAGTTGCTCCTGTGGAGACACTGGCAATGAGGAGGAGCAGGGGCATTTGGTGTCAGAGCACTTGCCGACCAGTTTCCCGAAGCTGACCTTTGTAAATTTTTTCTGTTGAGCTGTGGTGTATAGAATGTGACTTTGTTTGACTTTCTTGGTGGAAGAGGAATGTTATTTAAATCCGTCTTCGAATGACAGTCTGCCGTCCAATGACGTCCTTTGCCACACCTCTTGCAATTAGATGGTGGAAGCGGGTATTTAGGCTGTTGTTTTTGAGGGCATTTGCGATCAAAATGTCCACCCTCCCCGCAATGAAAACACCTCTGGGGAGTGGACATGATTGCAGCCATTAAATGCAACTTATTAGTCTGACTGTAAACATTCCTGCAGGCCTCGATCATTTCTAATAATGTAGGATTTTTCAAGGCCTTCAATATTTTTTGGCAATCTTCATTCGAGCGTTCGACAGCTAAGCTTTTGAAAAGAATATCCTGGGACTGAGGGTGAGGAATTTGTTTAGCTATCGCGTCTCATAAACGGTTAGTGAAATTAACAAAAGGCTCCTTTGGGTCTTGGAAAATAAGAGCATACGATTCGGTAGGAACCGTAGCATTGGCGACAGCTTTCAAAGCTTTCAAATCTAAGTTCTTGGACGAGTCTAGGACTGATTTCGCTAGTCTAGCTTGTTCTTTGTTTGATGAGTAAGGGCCTTCCCCATATAATCTGTTAATAAGTTGTTCAGTGGGGAGGCCAGTGTGTGATTCATTGTCCTTAATGTGTTGTTGAATGTGCTTTTTCCACTCCGCCTCAAACGCTGAATTTTGCATTACAGTCAGTAATGTGTTAGCGATGGATCTGATATTGCCTTGTGTCAGCGTATAGGCAGAGAAAAATGCGTCAATCAAACCTATGGTGAATGGAGATCCCAGGCCATACTCTACAATTGATTTTTTAATATCTTTTAGAACAGGATAGGAGATAGGTTTCCATTCAGGAGTACTTCCCTCATCGTAAAAGACAGGGAAGGCCCTGATGAATTCCAGATTTCCCTCCTTCTGGGCCTATTCATAAAATTGTTTCCACACGGTTTCATCCGGATTAGATAAATCTTGATCAACCGGTGGAAGTAGTGTCTTGTTTGGTGTATGAATGCATGCTTGGAATTGATTTGAACAAACTTGTGTATGTGTATGAACCAAGTGCTCAGTGTTAGAGCTTGCCAGTAAATTGCATTCCGGCTGGTGAGGCCTAGTCACGTGGGCCAGTGGAGTGGGCCGCAGGTCTGGAGCCGCTGGGCTAGGCCCTGGCTCCAGTGCCGGTAAGCATGTAGGCCTCGGCACATGGGCGCCGCCATCTTGAAAGACGTCCTCATGACCTAAGGTCACGTAAGCCTGTGGGACCACGTGACCTGATGTCACATGGGCATGTCCATGTGCCATAGGTGTGGGTGGAGTTAATTGTGTGATGTCACTACTAAGGTCCTGCCCTGTATGCAATTTATTAGCTACCTGCCCCTTATTCAAATGACCGGCCACGTCATTGAAGAAAGGGTTTGTGGGATGGAGATTATGGTAGCTAGGTGGAGCTTGATATAAGATGGGAGCAGGAGGTGGGACGGGAGGCAGAGACATAAATGTGGTTAGTAGATGTTGTGCTTCTCCCTCATGTCTCCCGAAGGACGCCATTTTGCGCGATGCCATGCAGTGTCCTCCCACCATGTTGTACTCTTTCGTGCCTTCTCCACCCTCCATGTTGGGATCTTTCACGCCCTTTTCCCGGTGGTATGGGGATGAGGGAGAGGAACCTCCATTTTGTTGTTCTAGGTGTTGTGGAGGAGGTAAAGGTGAGGAGGAGATGCCATCTTGATCTTTCTGTGGTGCAGATGGATTTTGGCGCTCTAACGCAAGAAGGACCAGCCTCCACGCTATTAAAGCGTCTTGCGCCAGCTTGTCTCCTCTTTCTTTATCTTCCCAAGTTCTAAAACCGAGATCATCCCACTTTTTGGTGGTTAAATCTTCAGGGACTGATCTGCGGTTCTTTTTTAGCCATTTCATTAGGGCTTTTAGAGATTTTTTATCGCACTCATGGCCACGGATTTCAATTAGGGCTCTAAGTTGGTGAAATGCTCTCTGCTGCGTTGTACTCTGAGTGCAGCCCATTTTTGCTGTAGTTAATTAGTAGAAATGACTAAACGGAAGAGTCAGTAGACTGTCCGTAACTTTCGGGGTATGAGAATTTGGGTACGGAAAGGTAGGAATTTTCAGGGACGCTCACCCGATGCAGGCGATCCTCCGTCGATGCGCTGCTGTTCGGGTGCGAGGATCCAGCCGACTCGAAGAATCTGGATCTGCCTGTTTGTCCTGATACCGCTCGGAGAGCCACCTCTCAGAAGATGACTCTTGAGGCCACCGAGGACAGGTGCAGTCTTTTAATATAAAAGACTTAGCAAAAACTGCCTCGCGTTGGCGCCATTTATCAGGAGTCGCGACTTGAAGAAAGGACGCGGACACACCGAGAGGGTTCTTGTCAGCTTTTGCTGTGAGCGCAGCTGTCCTTTATTGGTGGCGTAAAGGAACAGCAGTGGCCTCAGGGGTAGTAGAGAGCAAAGATGGTAAGAGAGCCCACCGAGGAGAGCATGCAAAGAACCCAAAGAAATCGACGAATCCAGGGACTGAACATGGGCACAGACTTATACAGGGTGTTGAGGGAAGGTTCCAGAACAGGGGTGGTGCTACACATATAAGGAATGGAGTAGGAAGGGCTAGCTCTAAATAAGGAATAACAAGGTGGGATTATTACAACTAAGGGGAGTTAACAGTCCTAATATGGAAAACCTGCAATGCAGGGGTACATTAACCAATCAGAAATAGGGAATAAACTTTAAATAAAACTGAGGGGAAAATTTCTATAAACTGGGGTACAATCAATCTTAGCATGCATTAACAATTATTATAAACATTACTGAGTAATCAGAACAGTCCAAAACACTGTAGATTTGATGTTTCTGTTGCTTGCGTCATCCGCAATTATTCTGTCTCGAGTATAGGGCCTTCTTCCATGCTTCCCATCTTTCCTGAGGAATTCTTTCACCCCCGACAATTCTGCAGTTGCCAGGCTGACTAAAAGTGGATTTTGGAGCTTCTTTCTCATTCCCATTCACTTTATAATAATCCATCCATGGTGGGAGCAGCACTTCTGCCATAGGAAGGTATGGAAGGTATAGAAGACTTAGAAAATTAAGTGTGTAGCACAAAACTAAGAGGGAAAGAGTATTGCCTTTTCTTAGATTTTTTTCTAGTGGTAAAGTTTCTCCTGATGTGAATGGGAAAGTTTTATCATTCTGCTCACAAAAGACCTTTGTAACATTTTTTATTTATCTGTCTAGTTTGTTCTGCTAATCTGTTTCCTCTTGCTTCAGTTTGTTTATATTACCTATACACAATTTGCTCTCTGTTTTTTGATGCAGAAGCCCACCTCTGCCATTTTTGTTAAATTAAACGTGACTGTTTTTAGTCAAACTCTCAGTTCTTTACTGGTTTAAATCAGTGTTGTTTTATTAACACAAGTGGAAATATAGCAATTCATGCAGGCTGATAAGGTAGCTCCATGTTTTCATGATTTTGATTTGATTTCATTTAGAGACAGCAGGTTGTAAAAGATGTTTTCTGAGTTCTGCAGAACTGGATAATACCAAACCATTGATCTCATACACTTAGTTAAACAGGAAAAAAGGTTTCTTTGCAGTTTATTTTGACTTTTGAGTTATGGTAAAACAAACAAACAGTGTTTGAATCCACATGTTAAAAAAAGTTTAATAAAACCCACAAAAACCTAAGCTTGCAAATTTCTCATTGTTTTGAGAATTGAGAGTTCATATACTGCCCACTATTTTGCAGCCTTAGAAATTAATCTGGCTGCTCACTGGCTGTGATCAAACCCACCCTTATAGTTGGACCTCATCTGGCATTAAAAAGA
Organism: Oxyruncus cristatus; assembly: GCA_013399855.1. Classification (NCBI taxonomy): domain Eukaryota; kingdom Metazoa; phylum Chordata; class Aves; order Passeriformes; family Cotingidae; genus Oxyruncus; species Oxyruncus cristatus. Next base: position 235,861 of record VXAY01001711.1, read on the forward strand.
AGAGCTGAATAAACACTGTTTTGTGAGAGCAGATCTTTCCAGGCAGTGTTGGCACATTTTCCGGATGAACTTGAGCAGAACGTCCTGCCTCTGCCACATCCTCCCAACTGAGGTGTTGCATAACTACCTTTAAATTTAGTTTTTTAAAGAAAGATGTGTTGTTGCAGAGGTGGTTTTTTAAAGTCATTTGAACTATCTATTCTGAAAATTGCTGCTTGTAGGGGGCAATTCTAGCAAATTCCTAGTAGCCTGGTGAACAAAACAATTACAGTAATAAACTTTCAGTGCATATATTTTTATTTACTTAAGTTTGTATATTGAAAGGCAAAAATTTCTTGGTAAGAATATAATTGTGCCTTCTACACATCCTCAGTGCAGTGGGTGCTGTAGGACAACAGCTCAAAGGCAGAAAACGTCACCCTGTAAGCAGTCACACCAAATGGCTTTGCACACTCTACAAGTTACCTACTTAAAAGTGACTTGCAAAGTTGCTTGCAAAAGTATCAGAACAGGGAGAAGTTGTATCTGTCCATGTATTTATTCATAACTATTTGTTCACAGCCATCCATTTGTGTTTGAGTGCCTTTACACAATAAAGAATTCACATCTCTTTATTTGGCTAAGAAGTGTTATAAATGAGAATCACCAAATCACAGAATCATTTAGGTTGGAAAACACATCCAAGATCATCGAGTCCAACCTGTGACCAATCGCCACCTTATCTAAACCACAGCATTAGATGCCAGAGGTCCAGTTGTTTCTTGAGCTGCTCCAGGGATGTTGAGTCCACGCCCTCAACTGCAAGAATTCAAATTGTTTGACATTCATCTGATGGGTTCTGGGGCTATTTGCTGAGCAAGTTAGAGTGTGCATTGCAACAGCGACCCCCTTCCCATTTGACTGTGCCAGTGTTTAGTTGATGGCGAGTCCCCATGGACGAGGTGCTGGTGTTCACTCTCTTCCCTCTGTTCGTGCATTTTCATAAGCAACCTTAGTGCTGTAGTTCTGTATGAATTTTCTGGGTTGCACATGCCATGTACTGGGCTGAAAGCATTTGGCATTTTACATTTTGAATGTGTAATCCCTGACTGTGTTTTCGTCTGTGTACTTCCCTAAAAAGGGAGTTGAGCTACTCTGGAAACCGTCCTGTAATTTATCCACTCAAGGGATACCAAGGCCAAAAAAAGTAAAGGAAAACACAGGAGGTGCCAGACTCCCCTTTGAGGGGTTGCAGGTGGTGCAGCTCTGTGTTTCTGGTGTGCCTTCCATAAATCTGCTACAGCTAAAGCCAAGAGCAGGTTTACAGCAGTTCATTTGGGTGGATGTTGGTGCTATTTCACAAGCAGAGCTGATGAAAAATTCAAAATACAACATAAGGCGTGTGATACGTATAGATACTATCTGAACATAGTCTTTGTGAATTATAACTTCCTCACACTGGTTATGCTGTCTCAAAATGAAACACGTCTGGTTTTGTTGTTTTTCTGTGTTGGTTATGTCGATGTTCTTTCAATCAGGACACTTCTGTGGTTCTCTCTTTTATGTGCAGCTTGAAACTCATCTGCAAACCTTTTTAATAAGCAACAGAGCACAAGAAAAAAATAATTTTTGTGCTTCTGACAGATTTGTTCCGCAGTGCCTCTAACTCCTATTTTCTGATTTGTATTATTTACACCATCCTAGGCAATATTTCTGTTAATTTCAATTTAGTGTGGTTCACTGAAGCTTCCTTACTTCACCTTACTTTCTTTTAATTCTCTTCTAGTTTTATTGACTTTCTTTAATTTTAGGTAAGTCCTGCTCCTGTAATAGGTCTGTCATCTTCTCCATGGATGCTGTTAAGGACTCTTGATTCCTCCAGCCTTTGACAATGCTTCTCTCTACCTTATTCTTCAAAGAACAGCTCAACACTTCTTTAGAACTGCTAAATGAGCAAGAATTCTGAGGATTTAGCAGATGGATGTAGATCTGTAGATGGGTTTTGAGCCATATTCTTTTTTTCAGTTTATTTCATGAACTTAAGCAGAAAAACTGAATTTTAGTGTTTTCTGAATGGTTTTTGTATCATTCTTGAAAAATAAGGGTGGGGAAAAGGGTTAAATTTTGGTGGGGTTTTGTTTTTGTTTTGGGGTTTTTTTTGTGTGTGTTTTTTGTTGAGTTACAGCTCAACTGAGGAGCCAGCAGAACTAACAACTGTACATACGGCAGTATATATCAGCTGCAGAGTCAAAACAAGTACTCTTGTGAACTAAATCGTGGTAAACACGGAAGTATAAATGTAAAAGAAATACACAAAATGCCATTACTCTTGAAGATGCAGATACAAGTCTATCTCTAAACTACGTCTGCTAGAAAATGGGAGGCCTTAGCATGAGAAACATCATTGCCTGTGGAGTAGTTCCTGTGTTCCTCTGTTAAGAGGCTGATGCTGACCAGTGTCAGGAATAGGATGTATAGGTAGAGAAATAACTTGACCCAGCATGGTTCTTGTGACCTTACATTGCAAGAGAACCACTGACAAAATCCTCTGAAATTCTCTGGAGAGGTTGAGTAAGAAATTGGTTTTTCAAGTGTTTCTCCATACTTTTCTTAAAAACTAGAAATAAAGTATTCATCCACAATGGAACTAGCGGATGAATAAGAACTATATCCTAGTAGAGCCTAGTTCTTATTCCTGACTGACTAGGAAGATGATAGTTACTTTTTTAATTCAACTCTACCACACTCTCCACAGCAGTGTCTCTACCTGCATGACCACATACGCTGGCTTACTATTATTTCTTTCTTCCTTTCTTCTGAAATCAAATGCCTCTTGGCTTCCTCCTGCTTTTTTCTCACGTTCACTGTTTTGTCTGCTGCTATCAAGTTCACCACATCTGAAATACTTGGGTTTTACCACTGGATACTATATAGCCTCACTCTTTCTATTTGTTCCTTTTCTTGTTTGTTTGACAAGGTAGCAAGAAAGCCACTAATTAAAAGAAGTCTACACCCCAGAACCTGTGCCCTAGGTGGTTTCTCATTCCCCTTGGATCTGAGATTCCTGCAGAGTTGCACCATGCGTGAAGATTCAGTGGTGGACTGGAGAGTAGCCTTGTTACTGGAGGATTAAGTAAAGAAATGGTTCCTTACTATGGAGAATGAACTCTAGGAGGCAATTCTGCTCAACTCATTTTATTTTGGAGGGGAACAATTTTAGCCCATCTGCTGCACACCAAATCAAGATCTCAATTTTCAGCAGGGCCAGTTTTCTAAACCAGTCTAAATTGCAATTATTACTTGTCTTACAGTGTCAGTTACCAGCTTGGTAAGCAAACGAAAATACTGTCCAGGCCTCTAAATCAAAATAAATGCCTATGGAAATATATGCATCAGCCAGGACTGCTAAAAGAAAAGGTACTGGCAGACATTCAGAAGATCCCAGAATAAATCATGATATAAAATAAAATTAGGATGTGCATGGCTGATATTAAGCATAGGCAAGCAGACTGAGTTCAGTGACTTCAAAGGAGACTTTGTGGTGGAAGAAAACAATGTGAAACAGATGCAGGGCATGAAAAAGAGCTGTGGCCCTTGTGTTCTAAACTAGGCATAGAATCATAAAATTGTTAAGGTTGTACAAGACCTCTAAGACCATTGAGTCCCAACACTCACTCTGGAACTTACACTGAATCCCTGGCTCAGGGAAGTTGAAATGTCTGGTGACCACAAAAAGAGCAGCATCTCCCCCAAATTCTGTCTCAAGGTTAAACATTTTTGTGTGTGTTTATGTATGTGTACATGTGAATATATATATGTGTATAGATGGGTGTATATTTATATATGAATGAAAGATAAAATATTTCTTCTTGAAGAAGGAACCTGTAGCCTTGTCCTTGAGGAAAGACACTGAAAAGTATAATAGCGAGTAAAAGAGGATGATGTTTTCACACCGTTTTAGAAGATTAAGCAAACAAAACTCTTATCTGTGTTTTAGAAAGGGTTCTTTTATTTTAACCTAGGGAGAAGATGTGGCAGCCAGCAGAACAGAACTCAGGCATTTAAGGATGATCTTAATAGCCAAGAGGATCTTAACTGCCAAGCACCTTAGCAATGTGATTTTTTAACTCCCCCAAAGTTGATTTCATTGTTGCAAATACAAAATTTTAAGTGAATGTACTATTTTGTCCCTAGACAAAGCTCCTCCTCGGTACTCTGGGGCATCCAGATGGTAACGGTTCGTGTCTCCACATGATGGCGCTGGATGTCCGGGGACTGCAGGGTCCAGCGCTGGGAGGAACAAATGGCTTGCATTAACCAGGAGTAGGGAGTCCAAGTGACGCATAAATGATACGGTTTAAAAAACTGAACTCTCCTGGTCAGTCATGACTCTGAATAGAAGAGCTCAGTCATGGTAATGAAAAAGTACACTCAGATCCTTTCAGTGCTAGAAGTGCAGTAGCTTCTGCCTAAAGTTTTGATGTGTTTCAAAAATTGTTTCCCACTGGAAGTGTTGCCCTTGAAACAGTACCTCAGAGACAACCCAGGTGTCTGTTCTATTTCCTGTGGTTTGAAACCAAGGTCAACTACTTGGAAAAAGTACTCTTGCCGTTTGATGGAAATGTGGTAAAGCTCCATTGGATACTTGTCTCAAATTGATAGGAAATGTTCAGAAAGTTTTGGACGAAAATCCCATGAAAATATGGGAAGAGTTTGGGCAGATGTTTTTATTCAGGCTGTGAGAGTCTCATAAATAAAACTGGCTTTTTAGTCAGTTTTGTTTTATAGCAAAAAAATTGTTAAAAAACTGATAAAAAATCAAAAGGCTCATTCCCCAGAGATGATATATCATCCTGTTTGTAGGAAGTATGACAATCTCCTATCCTTCCTTCTGTGAGGAAATCTTCCTGTAAATGTTTCTTTAATTTAAACATTCAGCTCTTTCCAAGGCCTCAGAAATGTTTTTGCTTCTTTTTTTTCTTCTTGGATTTTTTATTCTTGAAGAGATGTTTTAGCACGTGGTCCAAGGAAATGAAAGCTCACTGGATCAATAGTGGTAGAGAGGTATTTTTTAAATTGAAGGAATTAATTAAATCAAGCTATTTTTAATAGTCGTCTGTATTTCAGATTTAGGCTACTCCTTGGAGATCCTTAGGCAGTTTAAATGCATATAAAATCAGGGAAACATAATTAATCTTTGAGTATTTATCTGAATATTTATGCCATTGTTTCAGGCTTTGCAGAAAATACTGGAAGTAATTCTTGTTTATTGGAAGGTCTTAAATAGAAGCTGTGGCTGATAAAATTCATGTTCATAATTTCCACTAGCCATATCTATCAGTATCTCTTTCTTCTTGTCCAACTGGGACTCTAAACTGCTATTACAATGTCATCTCACTGCATTGATAGTGCTTCTCCTGTAAGTTAAATAATTTGCAAAATTTTTCTCTCTTATACAACAGACACCTCCTTTTCTTAGGTTTTCAACTAGGTGGAAAACACCAGTTTTCAGTATTTTTTAAGAAATATGTATGGAAAAAGGCAAGTCTGTTAAGTATCTTGGTGTTGTGGCTCTTTGCAAAGACATTCAGACAGATAGTGTGTGTTCAACTGGTTCATTTCAGCTAAATGTTCAGTTCATGTGCAGCTACATCTAGTAGATGTAGCTGGTGATGTTATTGAGAGCTCAGTCATCAGCCTGGGATAATAATTTCTCTGAAAATCAAGAAGTAAATGTCAGGTTATTTTCTGTTCCTAGTAGCCCCGTGCCTATTCCTGTTCAGGAGTGCACGCTTGGGTACAAAACTTCCATTTTCTCTGGTGTGGACCAGGACTCTTGGGAAACAACACAAAGACAAGTGTTTCAGGCCCACATCTGTGGCATTTACTCCCATCCTGTCACTGTTGTGTAAATACAAGTTTGTGGTTAAGAAACAGCCACAATGCAGTCATTGAACAAGAGGAAGCACCTGGATCCAAGCACAGCCGGCGAGGAAACGTGGTTTATGTCCATTCCAGGCAAATGCTGAGAGGCTGCCTATCCTCAGAGGGTTTGTGAGGAAACCCTATTTATTCCCAGCACCATCCTTAGGGGAAAAATGCCAGTGGTCACACACTGGGGAATGGATCTCCCCAGAAGGAGCACCCTTGCCCACCAATTCAGCAAGTTCACATTGCAGGATTTTTTAATAAAATTAGAATGCAGTATTCTGTGGCTCACCTTGAATTTAATGTTGTATTACTTTTAACATATTAAAAAATGCAACAATCTGAATTTCAGCCCATTTCATCGGGAAAAAACTGGGAAAACCAGGCTGATTAGTTTGTTAAGCAGAGGCGCCTAGGATAGACTGTGAGAACTAGGGAGGACAGCTCCTAATGCTGAAGTTCTGATTACATTTTATTAAGTTAGAACTGTGTTTATTTCCAGTCATCTTGTGTTTTCACAGAGCTGGATGGACTTTCTGAGGAAGTAGCAAATAATAAAGAATCAGTGTAGCATCTGATAAGACTTATTGCACAGCTTTTTCTCTTTGCTTTTTTAACATTTCTCCCCACAGATATGAGTAAGGATTTAATTGGTTAATTTTATTATCCAGATAAATATCTGAACTATCTTTTGATGCTGGGCCCACCCATAACCAAAAAAAGACTTATGGGACTCAGTTTTCTCTGTGGTCTATAGAGGTGGATAGCTGTATAAAGTGACATGAAGAACCTAATTTAAGTGCTCTAAGTCAATAGTACTTGTACCCATCTGCTGATCAGATGCCTACTGCCAGGTCTTTTCATTCACCTTTTAGTCAGTTCTCAGCTTCAAACAAGTTTTCCATTTGTCCCCGAGTGCATAGCAGGGGTCTCTATTCTAAAAATTAAATCATGTTTCAGTTACTTGTGTCCTCAAGTTTCCTCACTTCTTAGGTGACAAGTTGTGCTCTCTTCACAAATATCTTTGTGCTCTGCCTCTGCTGGTAGTTTTATTTTATAAGTGTATTTCAGACTTTTTTGTTCTTACTGTCTCTCTTCTATATATGGACTGGAGAAGAAAGCATTAGCATCCTCAGTTATTCCTAGGGCTAATATTCCAGTTTTATTCTTTACCAAACATTATGAGAGCAAAAGGTCACTGTACTTACACTCTACTTACACTTGTCTTTAGTAAGCTGAAGACACAAAATAACTTCAGATTTTTTCTTAATTCTTCTTCCAGATCTATAAGCTAGGTTAAAGCAACTTAAGGACTCTTGTAGAGTTCATTTACTGAGAAGATAAAGCTTTATCACCAGATCTTAGGGATCTAAACACAGAGCAACCTACTGACCTTTGTTCTGTTGTCCTACTTTTTGCTGTTTTCCTCCAAGGAGAAAAATTACTTCCCTTGGAGATAACTTTAATCTTCTTTGTCAGTTCTCCACAGCACACTTGTGCCTTCTTCCATAGCACTGGGACTTTGACAATGTCTTTTGTCAGAAGGCCATTTTGTGTTGTGGTCTCTCCTGAGCCTTTGCCTGCCCAGTTCTCTTTAACTGAGCCCTGATTTTCAAAAAACTATGACATTTAATTTAAAGATGGTACATTTCTGAAATCATATTGGATGGCCCCAAAAGTAATTTATATTCTTACTTTTGGTCATAAGGACAGTGGGGGAACAGAGAATCTATCCACAGATGTCTGGTGGGTATCTTGACAGGAAAAGCACAGCCTTTTTCACCTCCCCATTACAACTGCACCTGAAAGTCAGTCAGTCACAGATTCAGTGATTCATGGTGAGCTGCACACAGTTCTTGTTTAAACATTTCTGTGAAGCTTGTATGTGTACTGTGAGGGACATCTGATGTGGAGTTCAAAGTGTTTCCAAACAAACCTCTATCAGAAGAAGACAGTTCTATAACACAGTGTCTTTTTCTCAGTGGGTAGGGGCTGAAATGACAGTGATTTGTGGCACTGCTCTTCTGAAAACCAGCTGAACCCTGGGACTGCCAAATTAGAATAATGTGCACAGAGAAGCTCTCAAAACAAGGCTATGTGTTTCCCTTCTCTGTGAGTCTGAATCCCACTTGAGATCCAGCTACTCAAAAACTTGCCTACTTTTCTTTCTCAGCGAGTTAAGATAGTGCTGCCAACTCCAGCAATTCAATTATGGCTATTTGATGTTTTAGTTAAAACGCAGTTCTTAATGACATGACCACATGAGAATTTCAGTTTCCACTTAGAGAAAAATGAAGATTCAAGCCATCCAAATGCAGAACTTAAGGGCAAGTGGGACCTGAGTGCACAAAATGAGTTCACAAAATGAAAGAGGAGGAGGAGAAGGAGAAACATTCTTTGTTGAATGTCAAACATCTGCCACGGCAACTTTACTGTAATTGCTTTTGCCTTGGGAAAATCTCATGTTGGCTTCAAATAATGGACTAAAAAGACATAAATTTCAAGTTTTGTTTGTAATGACAGGAGTAGGCTGTGAATGGGACAATCAGATTGCATCCCTACTTTTACGTTTTGAAAAAGACGTCATTTTGGTATTTTTAGTCAATTAATAAACTTTTTTGAGAATTTTCAGATAAATTCCTTTCACTGGAAAATGCCAGGATCAAACTTCTCTGCAGGAAACAAAATTCTTCTGAAATCAATTTACATTTACTTTTTACACATTTTAGAGTTTCTCATCTGTCAAAAAAGAGTGTATTTCTGTTATTGCTGAAGTGGCCTTCTATCTGTGACGTTATGGTAAGATGTTGTACAGAAAAATGAAATAGTTCAAGTCTACCAAGAAACCTGCATAGCAGATTCTTCTGAACTGGAACAGGAAACAATCAAAGAGAATGTAATAATAGCTCTCTTGATTGTGATGAAGAATTATGTGAAACTTGAAAATATTAATTTCAGCCAAAATATTGATGTGGGCATTTAGAATTCATTGAAATGAAAGACAGTAAGGCAAGCAACATAGCAGGATGAAGAACAGAAATAGGTGATTTTGCGGCTGTTTCTAATATCTACAGTAATTGCAGCTGTGGAAATATTTAAAATAATTCCTGTTAGTAGGAAAAAAACAAGCTGTTTATTTGTTAAATAAACGAGCTGACTAGCATTGATAGCAGTATTAAGATCCATGCTGTTAGCTACACAGCATATAGCCCAATGAAGTTTTTGTTTTAAATAAAAAAACCCAGGGTCTCTGTTCAAAGTCAGATGAGGATTTTGTGTAATATCTTGTTTACTTGCTGGCAATAAAGGAATGAATTAGAGTTAATGAATTGATATAAGCTTTTTTTCTGGTTTGATGTCCTGTCAAACCAGAGCAAAGCTACCTTGAGGGGCATCATGGGAGAGATACTGTCATACCATTGCAAACCCTGAGAAAAAATGAGGAGTCTCCAGTTCTGTTAAACCAGTTGTTTCAATATTATTTTACATCTCAGTTTTACATGCAACTCATGTGAAATGTGGTTTCATAATCTGGAAGGCCTTAAGGGCTACAGAGGTCTAATGTCATCAGAAAGCTTTACTGATAAATGCTTGTGTTCATGAAGGCAATGATACTGTCTTTGGGTAGCATTTTCAGTATTCATTGCTGCAATCTGCAGTTAGAAGTCACCCTGGTACCTTTCCTGTGCCTGCTTTTAACAAGGCTGAAAGTCAAGATACGGAAGCTGGTTTGCAAACAACTGTATTGACATTAATCAGAACAAATCAAGAGTATTGAAAACATTTTAAAAATATTGTGGATAATTTTTTGCAACTTTCTGATGTGTAATGAGATGTACCAGAACAAGGCTTATTGTTCCTCTTCTTTTTCCTCTGTTTTTAGTTTTTGACATATCAGATGTATCAAATGAATAACAGAATCACAGAATAACTCAGGTTGCAAGGGACCTCAGAAGCTGTTTTGTGGGAAAATCAGCATCAAGGAGATTATCCAGCACCTTGTCCAATCTCATCTTGAAAACCTCCAGCAATGGGGGCTCCACCACATCTCTGGGGAGGTTGTTGCAGTGTTTGATTGTTCTCACTGCAAAAAAATTTCTGTCTTATTTCAAATGAAATGGCTTCCATTTCTTAGTGAAGTAATTTAAGAAGCATGAAGAACATGAGGAAGATTTTTTTTTTTTTTTTTT
>VXAY01001711.1:257150-311342 GCA_013399855.1 Oxyruncus cristatus
AAGCCTGTCATCTTTATGAAACCAATTATTCCTAAAGTTTTAGCTCTTTCTGTTAGTCAGTGCTCTGCATTTATCACCTGGTAGCCGAGACTCTCTTTTCAGAGAGTGGAAGATTTTTAATCTTTCTATTCTTTCCAGCATAAATTAAATCAGGTAATAATAGCCATGCAGTCACAATATTTTTGTTGTTTTAAATGCTTTCTCTATTTTGTTTAAGGTACAGTTTTTAGAACAATCTTGGCAATATTCTGGTATGACTGTGCATCCTTAATCCACTTATACATATTAACTGTTTTTACTTTGGCATACTAATAAACACCCAGTCCAGTGACAGAGTGGTTATAATCCTGTGAATGTTTCACCTGTGTATGCTGTTTGCTGCATTGTGTTCTATTTATTTTCCGTCCTCTTGCTGTTAGCACAATGTTCAGCTGAAAGAGAGCTGTCCTTCCACCACTTTTGAAGCGTTTCTTTTCCTGGGGACACTTCACAGGCAATTTCAGAGGTGCCAATGACCAGGCCTAAGCTGTAGTATCCCAGCAGTGACTCCTTCCCACTGGAAGGAAAACCCAGTGTGCATGGGAGGAGGAAGAAGTGGTAGGCAGACACCCAGACAGACAGTCAGGAGAGCAGACATGCTAGGCAGCCGGTAGCACAGCATATGCTCTGCTGTCTAGAAACAGCCAAGTTCAATCCCAAATCCTGGCAATTCTCTTGATGTGGCAGAGCTAGTGACATAAAAAATATTTTCTTGCTAACTGTGTTTGTAAGCCTGATTCTGATTTTAAGTCAGTAGAGGAAACATTTGACCTTGAACTAAATTACTACTTGATTCACTCCAGATTGCCTTCCTAAATCTTCTCTCACTTCAAACACAAATTATTTATGCCTTTCCTTACAGGCACTGAATGGTTGCTGCCTTCCATCATGGAGACACATGGATGGATTTTGCTGGCCTGAAGTAGATGCTGGTCTATCCCACATCAAAACATTTTTGGTCGTCGTGTAGTGAGCCATAGCTACATTTGTTTCTCAAACCCCTCTCTCCCAGCTTAGAGTAGCATCAACTGCAGCTCATCTGTCCTGTAGCAAGGCATGCAATTTGCCACTTCTGTGTGCTACCCACTTCAGCAGTGTGATTAAACCCCTCATTTCCTCCCTTGCAGGAAAGAAATGTTCTATCCCAGTCCCAATGACACGGTAGGTAGGGAGAGGTTACTGCCAGCTCAGAGTCTAGGGACATTATCAGTGTCTGGGTTCTGCACTGTGAACAGAGTGGGCCAGGATGTCTAACAGGTCTCTTATATATGATACAGAACAAGCAGACCTGCTGCTGAGTTCTTTTCCAGCTCATTTTTCTCTATTAGGAGAAAGTTGTACTGAAGTAAATAAACAAAAGGGCTGTTTACAGTGAACATTGCTTCCCCCTTGTCCTATAGAGAGAGAAGTGCATCTGAATGGCTTCTGCTCTAACCTCAGTAAACCGATGATGAAAAGAGTCAACTGTGGGAGGACTATTCGTTTCAGCTTCCCTGAATGATGGATGGAGACATACTCACTGCCTCTTTGCTGCCCTCTGGGAACAGACATCAAATTCTAGCATGACCCTGGAACAGAAAATGACATTTGCCTTTGTGATTTTGCTATTTATTTTCTTGGGAATCCTGATTTTTGCTGCTTTTGAATTCTCCTTGACCCCTACCAGAGTATGCCAACCTCACCCTGGGATGATGGACTTGATGGTCTGGAGACAGGACAGTTTTGCTATGCTCTTGCTTAGAGACTGAGAATTATCAAAATTCTGATAAAGAAATACCCCAGAATATCTTGGGGTTTTGTTTCTGGTTTCCATTTTTCCAAAAATTTTAGGAGTTGCAATATACAAATATGTACACAATAAATTAGATTTGAATTAAATACCAAAGAAAATTAAATTATTGAAAGTAGATTAGTGAATCTCCTCACTGTGAAAAGCCTTAGCTTTGTATGAGCAGAACTTTTCTTCAGAAAGCATTGAAACAATATGTGGTGTATGTGATCTCTTATAACCAGCCAAGAGATACTAGAGCACATCATTTCTTGCACAGGCTTTTTATCATTAAAAAGAGTCTGTAGGGGAAGGTATAAATTAGCTTTTCAAGCTCCCCAAGGCTCTTACTCTGTATCCTGCACTCTGAAGATAAATGAGGAAGTGTCCTATCCCATTAGATAAGACCAAAAGAGCTAGAAAATTTCAGGAGGAAAAAAAAAAAAAATCATCCATGTTTTCCCAGGTATTCAATAAGATGCTCTATCTTAGCATTGAGCAGTGATTCAGCTGCTTAATATTAACACATCAGTGACTGTAATCTTTGTTGGGAATAAGATATATGATTATTTTGGCCTATCTATGTCTTTGTTCTGAAAAAAATGATTTCTACTAAGATTTTTGCTTTGTTTCTACAGCACCATATGCAAATTAATCTCAATCTTGCATGTATTTCAAACCCTGTGTTTCCACTCAGTCTGTTTATTTGGTGGATCAGATTGTCACCCTAATGAGGTGACTGAAACATTGGTGCCAAGAATCAACAAATATCCACCCCCCTCTTTATCCATAAATGTCTTTGAAGGCATTCGTACATTCCTAGAAGTCAATGTAAACAAACAAGCCTTAATTGATCAGGGAAAGAAAGATTCACAAGACTGCCTAAAATTTAGTGGAACTACTTAGAGATTAAGTGCATATTTGCAAGCACTGTGTAGCAGAATTAAATGTTATAGTCGTAACAACACCTGATGTACCACCAGGAGGGAAAAGGCCGTGCTCCTGAACAGATGAGTCTCCAAAAAGGTCCTAGTGCTGCCAGACTTCTTCAACATCATGGAATGGGGACAGGGGGATGCTCACTGCTTCTTTTCAGACAAAGCTTTAGATTTAGCTATTTCACTCATACTCTAATAATGACACGCAGCTGGGAAGTTTTCCTTCATGCTTTGGCTTACAGTCTGTAAATGGAGAAGCAAAGCCAGCCCCGTAGCTGGTACAGCTGGGGCTTGCTGACTCATCCAAGCTGAGGCTCTGGCCCCAGCCGTGGCACTTGGAGTTACTAATTTCCTTTTGCTGCTTGTCCTGCCCGTCCGGTAAAGGTTGCAGATATTTGTAGGAGAGGCAGGGAAAGGAGGGGGAGCTCTGCACACTGGCTATCACAGTTCACAGGAGGGCAACCACACCTCTAAACACAGCTCCCTGATGAGTTCACAGGGAGAAGCTGTGCTGTGATCTGTCACTGCTAAAATACGAGCACAGCTTTTTTCGGGGATGATACAGTAACCTGGGCAGAGGGGGACGAGCATAACTATGTATTCCAGAAGCCACGAGGCATTAGCTGGCATTAGCTACATATCTATCTGTGTCAGGGCACCTAGACACAGCAAACTTAAACTTTCAGATGATTTCACAAAGGTAATGACAGTGTGGCATACAAGAAATGTTCCTTTTGGTGCACTGATGCTGCCCAAAGCCATGTGTTGTCAGTATTTATGAAGGAGCAGTAACAGCATTTCTCCCACTTGCCTGGGATTCCTCTCCTGTGTCAGGTTCTGTTTGTTTGGAGATCCTATACATTTTGTTTTAAAAGAGAAAGACTTCTCCTCAGAGGGAGGTCATGACTCTGATCAAGGGAATGTAGAACAGTGTTCAAGTGACGCAACTGGATTCTTGTGTGAGGTTTGGAAGTTGCTAACTGAAGACTATTTTGGAGTCTTGGCTGGCCAGTATCTCAGGCATGTTTGGAAGCGTTCCAAGGAGGTATTTTTGTAAGCCACTGGGATAAGGCAGTCAATTAAGGGAAATTTAATACTGCTGGGCAGTTGCTTTAAGTCAGCGTGTCTCTGGATATTGCTGAACTGACCATAGCAAAACAGGACATTCACACCCATTCCTCCAGTGCAGAGTTTCCCTTCACACTCTCAAAGCTTAAGAGAAAGTTTCTGAAGACACGATGGCAATTCAGTTTCGTGATACCTCACATTTTCTTTTCTACTCTTGAGAAACCAGACCAGACTTTGAATGGGAATATTACTATTCCAGTCCTCAAAGGAGGCCCAGGCCATCACTTTGCATCACAAGAATATGTATTCACTGTGGAAAGACTGAAATATTAATAAGACTGGAAAGGAAGGGTCTGTGTGCTAATGCAGTTGTGCTCAGGCAGCTCTGCATCACTCCGGTTTGTTTATTTTATCAGTTTCTATTGAACATCCTGTGCAATCTTTAAAAATGCTTTTTAGAATTAATATCGATATAATTTAAGACATATAGTCATGTATACTGTAGAATAGAGGGGAATATGTGCAGTTTTTTTGCATTTTAAATTTGTTTAAATACCACATTTGTGTTAGATTCTTCAATCTCAGTCCAAGGAGTTTAAGTCAGAGGGTTACTGCAGAGAGATAAGGCCAAATAAGGACAGGATAAAACTCTTTACTGGTAGGGAGTAAAGCTGTTTTACTCCAATGAGGATTTCAAGACTTTTATATCCATGACCTTTAAATGAAAGTGCTGGACTAACAGCATGGAGCTGAGATGGGAATTCTGTTCTCAGTGATGTCTGGGGGGAGTGTGTTTGTGTGAGAACACTCCTTGATGCTGCTTCTCTGCTGCAGTCAGTGTTGTCCCAAATATGGGTTCTATCCAGACAGCAAGAAGATAGATAGATAGATAGATAGATAGATAGATAGATAGATAGATAGATAGATAGATAGATAGATAGATAGATAGATAGATAGATACATACATACATACATACATACATACATACATACATACACACATACATACATACATAGATTAGATTAGATAGATAGATTTATTCCCTGTCTGCTTAGAGGTGGGTGGGTGCTGGGTGGTAAGTTCATCCCCTCTGCATGCCAAATACCCAGTTTTAGAACCTTCAAACAGTGACAAATCAACACCTCCCCTTTAGGAAACAATCTGAAACTACATTAGTTGGCTAAACGTTTACTCACCTTCATTTAAAGACACAGTGCCCATTGATTTTACCATGCATTATCTATGGGGTTATGTGAGTAGTGGTCGGTGAAAGATAACCTAATCAGCTTTTACCACACAATCCCCCAGAGGAAGGCCTGGAGGTACCTGGTGTGTGGCTACATGACCTGCGAGCCTACTGGAATCCATACAGAAGGATTGTCCAGGTTTGGAGCTCTACACAGAGGTCTTAGACCTACACACATGAGTTGTGATCTCATGGGATAATTTCAAGAAGTCTAAATAAGGAATTGCAACTTCTGATCTGTAGACTGTTTGGTAGAAATTTATATTCTATTTGACATAAAGATCAACAAACTTGCCCATGTCAGTTACACAGCCCATAGACCCCATGAATTGCAGGGAAGAAGATGAAAACCTGTGATTTACAACACGACTGGGACTGTCGCCATGACCTGATTTTTTTCTAACTAAGAATCTCTTTTTTTTTTCATCCTGGTTTATTTAAATGTGCTTAGTCTGTAAAGCACAGAAAATAAACCTATTGGTTTTCCACCTTGCATTCAGTGCTTCTGGAGTTCTGCTTGGACACTTGTTTTGGACACTTTTAGTAGATAAATTTGGTGTCATTTCTGCAGCATTAACATGTGAGGCTGCCATGGCTCCTGTTCTTTTGACAGCATCACTGATCAGCAGCTGACACTCCAGCAATTTCTTGTTTTTGCCCTCTTGGCACACTAACAAACAATCCTCATCATGCCCTTAGACATCTGCATTGTTATCTTCATGGCCTAGAAGGAGCAGCAGAGAGTGAAGGCACTTTTACAAGGCAACAGAGATAAAAAGACATATCAACAGTGCTAAAGCAGGACTTATGAAATGTAGGCTTCTGTCCGATGTTGAAGTGACTCTGTGCTAGTAGGGCAGCAGAAAATGCATCCTTCACTTCTGACACAATTGTAAAACACACTAAGTCCTATCACACTTCTTTCTGCCTTGCATGAGTTCTGTTTTTTAGTGTGGGAGAACCAGTGGTGCAGCAGCTGCAACCAACCTGCTGTTTCAACTTGCAAGATCTCCAAGGGAACTGTGGGATTTGGCGCAGTGCTGCTGTCCCAGACACCTAATACCCATTGCCTGAACTAGATTGTACTTCCACTCATGGATTTCACTTTGAGTGAGATTCTCTACTTTTACCTGCACTGGTTTAAAATCTTACCTTGCCTCCTAGAATTGGTATTAGAGGTTTAAGTAAATAGAAATGATACTGAGAATGCATCTAAGCAGACAGCTTTACACACAATGTAAACATGGCCAAAGGAAAAATCAGATTTTTGACTGTCTAATGGGGAAAAAATAGAAGGAAATAACTAGGAAAAAATTACAAGGGATAAAGTCAAGGATTACATCTTAGAATCACAGTATTATAGAATAGTTTTGGGTGAAGAGACCTTAAAGCCCATCTTGTTCCACTCCCTGCCATGGGCAGGGACACCTTCCAGTAGCCCAGGTTGCTCCAAGCCCTGTCCAACCTGGCCTTTGGCACTTCCAGGGATGGGGCAGCCTCAGCTTCTCTGGGCAACCTGAACCAGGGTCTCACCACCCTCACAGGGAAGGATCAACCCTCTTTCAGCTTAAAGCCATTCCACCTTCTCCTATCACTGCTTGCCCTTGTAAAAAGTCTTTCTCAAGCTTTCCTGCAGGGCCCCTTTTGGCACTGGAAGGGGCCCTAAGGTCCCTCTGAGCCTTCTCCAGGCTGAACAGACCCAGCTCTCCCAGCCTATCTCCAGAGCAGAGGTACTCCAGCCCTGTGGGCCTCTTTGTGGCCTCCTGTTGGAGGCAGCTCTGCAGGTGGAGTGCAAAGTTTGATAACCAAAAATGAGTGGCCATAAAACATGTCTGTGGATGTAGTGGTTGTGTAAAATGAGAAATTTCCTCTGTTTACTATCTGGATTTCTTGGTGCCAGAAGACTGCATTACACATTGCTGCTTTTCTTTCTTAAAAATGATTGACATAAAATTTTTTTTTCCTCTTCCTATCCTGTCATTTCAGAATTTTATGCCTTATGTAGAGAGTGGCCCAGGTAACAAAATACACAATGAAAGAATTGCAGTGATCAATCAGAGCTTAAAATAGTTGAAGAACTGTGATTTTTATTTCCATCTTCCACTTCCACAAGACATAGCTTGAGGAATACCTCGTCAGGATTATTTGTAAGTCATTATAGCTCTTACCATAAACATAGACCAATCACTTCCATTCATGTGGAATCACTTCCATTAACCCAATATGACAGGGTTACGTACAAAAATGCATCTTATTTCCCTGAAGTACTCCAATATGTTGGCCCTACATATTCTCATTAGCAATTATTTCAACACAGTATGAAGTTAGCATATCATGCAATGTTTTGAGCTATTCTGAGGTTCTCTCTAGGCCATATAGAAAAGGGGTGTTATTAAAGTAGGAGAATGCTTATGTATACAGTAATTAAAATGGGAGATTTAAGGTGAACACAATATATAATTCTGTGGAATTTCATTGATAGCAAGTACTGCTTAGTCCCTGGTTGCTGGTTACATAGCAGCAGACACACAAATAATAAAAAAAAACACAATTTGCTAAATATATCCTGGAGATTAAGACATGGGTGGAGAAGCTTCTTGCCTGAAACAAATGGATACTGCAGAAATACCATATAAAGCAGCATATTAAGACTAAGAAGTCTCCAGTGTGTTTAGAAAACAGTTATTCACAACTGCCAGTTAGTACATTTTAAAAAACTGTTTATCATCTCTGGTATGTAAGTACTCCCTTCACTTCAGCAGGCTGAAATTAGTTTACATGATTTGAAATACTTCTTGCTTTGTTCCAACTAATATTTGTCAAAATACTCAAGTTTTCTGATTTCATGAAAGCAGAAAAGAATCCAATGCATTTACACAGAGGAAGATATGGTTAGTCACATACAACTAAACACTTGACAGTATTATCTGAAGCGGTCACTGCATAATGCTCCATGCATTATGTCATAGCATTATATAGAGCATTAGTTTCTAAGCAGGTAGTGAATAGCGTAAAATCCTAATGTAAACAAGAACAATAGCTCCTGTTTCAGTATGTCTGCTTGAAATCACTCCTCTACTCCTCCTTGTTGAGTTTGTATCTATAGCTGCATTACAGAGACATATAGTATGTCTACTGTGCTTGCAGTCTTTCTAGGAAAACACAACTAAAATACGGAGTAACAAGATTTCTGGTAGCCCGGGAACAGCAGCAAAAAGCATGTTTTGTGTCAGCACTGAACAGATCCTGGATAGGTTCAGCAACCCTTGCTAAGCTCTTTGTCAGCACTTGGTACTGATAACCAAGATATAGAGTTTACAGTGAAATGGTATAAACCTCACAAAAATCCCCTTCCCTCTGGACTGCAGCACTCCCCTTAGTCCATGTAACAATCAGAGTAAAAAGTCCTGTTACTACTCTCCATGATAGTTGTGTATTTGGATGGTTCTTACTATGTAAAACCAAATATGAAGCTTTGGAAAAGACCCATTAATTCTCTTTATGGAACAAAAACAGTGTCTGGGAAGTATGGAGTTATTCTAACATGTAAAGGATGCATCAATGTTAGAGACAAAAGGATTTTTTTTTTTTTTAATATGCACATTACTAGCAGCATTATCAGAAGTTGCTGATAAATGCATTGAGTCACAGAATCACAATGGTTAAAAAGGAAAAGGATAGTGCAGGACAGAGAAGTAGCAGTGCCCTGGAGCTGCTGGCTGCAGCCTCACTAACAGAGCCCAGGATGTGCTGGTCTGCCTTCACCACAAGGGCACACTGCTGCCTTATGTTGTTTTATTTACAGCAACACTGCTTAGTAATTCCAAGTGCATTTTTCTTGCTATCACACTGGAAGGTCAGTTGTCTGACCTCTGCTCTCATGGAGATTATTTTCTGAGGGCTTTCTTTCACTCGAGCAAAATTAAATAGCACACGGATTTTCTTCTGTAAGTTTTCAAATTAAAAATCCAGAGAGATAATTGTAGGTAGCCTAATTTTCTTCGTTTTCTCTTTATGGAGAAGTACAGCCAGAAAAATTTGATGATTCAGTAATGGCAGTAGGAAAAATAATGTATTTCCCTTTATTTTTAACCCCTTTCAAATCCTCCTTACAGTCCATATCCATAACACAAAAAGAAATATAACAACAGAAAAAAACACTTGTTTCTGCAATCAATTTCTGTAGTTGCTTGGACATGCAAGAATAGTTCTTGTCGTAGTAGTGGTAGCTGAAAAGGGAGGGCTACTGGTCTACAGTTTAATTCCTCTTCATAAAGACATTTGGTAAATCCTTTCAATTACCTTGAATAAATAACTATATTCCTTACTCTAGTATAGCTCGTTGCCTCTTCCTATAGTCTGTCTGATGTCTTTAGACCATTTTGTCATCAATAACATTAAAGCTATCAAATGCCAAGGTATTTTGTAGCAACTCATGGCAGAACAGATCTTTTCCACAGCAGAACAGGAGAGTCTGCCACGTAGTGGTTTTGTGAATGTTGCCTATGTACCCTATCATTTCAGGAGCTATATTTTGAGTACAAGCATTAATGACAAATCATTATTGCTGCTGAAATGCAAATCCAGCTAGAAGTATTCATAAAGCTGTTTTCCCCACCAAGTCAAATATGTATTTCAAATACTGGATACACTAGAGAATTTTGGACAGGTTTTCTGGCTTTATTTTTCTTGGTGTAGGGTTTGGGCCTTCAGCATTTCCACTCTCTTTATATTGTTTGGGTTATATGCACTGAGGGAAAGTGCCCTTCTGTTGTATGTGAACAAGTGCAACTAGAATCTATAGTTTGAATAACAGCTTTACTAAAAAGAAAGATCTGTGTTGAGTGATGCTAGGTCTACATACCTCAGTTTTAGGACAATGAATCTTTTTTTTTTCCTCTGTAGATCCCCAGTATTCTTCTCTTGGGTTCTGGTTGTTCTTTTTTTTTTTTTTTTTTTTTTAGAGAAAACATGTATAGCGTTAACGCTACTTGCAACAGNCAGGAAGATATATAAATATTTCTTTCAAAGGTTGCCATTTTCCGCAATTTTCTTTCAAAAAAGTTGGAATAGGAGGGGAAGAGAGAAAGATGTGCATATTTCTCAAATCCTTCCCAAGTTTGAGAACAGGGTCTATGGGAGATGTCTCAGTTAGAACCCACCTTCTCCCTCATTAGCTGTGAAAATTAATGGGAGGACTGTCAGTGTGTTTCCTGCCAGGATTGGTGTAGAAGTGTGAGCACTCACACTTTGTTATTTTTGTTCACACATCTGTTCCTTTGAATTGTGTACAATAAAACCGAAGTGGACTCTGTGCCTGGTGATAGGATCGAGGGCAGTACAAACTGATGGCCTACAACAACAGTGGGTACTCGGTAATTGTACTATGGTTTTGTATAACATGGAATTGGCTAAGTGCTGTTGTTAGGACAAAAAGTCCTTTCTTTAACTTTCAATAGCAGATTAAGCAATCTCTATTGCACTTTGATAAATGTAAAGAAACAATTATTAGATTGTTTGTTTTTACTAGCTCTGCGTAAATAAACTGCAAACTTGTATATAGATCTACCAGAGTGTGACACATAGTAAAGACTGACAAGTTAAAGCACAGCGAGTCAGAAGCAGCATGAATCAGGAAGAAAAATATTCTGAGAAACAAATGAAGCCTCATCTAACATGTGCATGTATGGATGATAAAAATAGAGACAAACACTGAACTTGTGCTGTGCACACAGCGGGCATTACAGGGGTGCGATGGAGCAGGGAGTGGTTACAGACATTGCATGTGGAAAATTGCACCTGGTCATGCACCTGGAAAAACACAAACCACTTTGCTGACCTAAGTCCGCAGGAACACAGAGTTGCCTCCGATTCTCACTTGCAATGTTAAATTTGATACAATATGAAGATAAAGTATAATTTTAAAAAGTGTCTGTTTCTATTTTAATTTAAATTAATGGCATTATTCCACATGCAGTGGAATCTATTTTGGGCTATTCATTTGTATCTTTCAGTTTGCCAGTAAAAAATTGCACAGGAAAAAAAGGTCATCATTTGTGGAAATTGTTCCTATTTTTGTCTAACACACCAAGATCCATTCAGTTCAGAGTGCACCTTGTTTTTCTTAGCCCTATTCTGAAACATCATCTTTGTTCATCATATCTGGTTACCTCTGCCTAAGTGCAGTATAAATTTAACTTCATGCTAAACAATTTCTACTGCAATAATTCTATCTGGTAAGTGTGTGGGGCAGATCAAAAGCATTCTAGAGAACCAACCATAATAAGCCACTTCAGGTGGCTCAGGTGGGACAGTCATAGCTTGACTTAGTTTTTAGAAGACTTTATAGAAAACTTGTCATAAGACTAAAGCTAAATTAGTTGAAGCCAATTTGAGAAAGAAGGATGCCTAGATGGATGATGGAAAAAATCACCCTTTTTTCACTCTGTATCGATAACCTTAATAATATTCAAAAACCAGGTACCTGAGCACCACAAGCAAGGGAATAACTGTAATGTTTTGTGAGTACTTGTATGAACATTGATTTGATCTCGGTACTCAGGTTTTAAAAACTAAAGTCAAATAGTGGTTACTGAAGTGCTTCCCCTCCACAGAACTAAAAGTATAATTGAATTTGTGTATTACAAGGAGTTTGCAGACATATTGCAGTCCATGAAAAGCTTACTGTAATTTTTCTGGGAATATTAAACTTTTGATAATCTCATTATTAATAATATTTGGGCAGCTACTTTGAGTTATTTTGTATACCCAGTAATTTGTTTTTTTCTGCTTTTAAAAAGTTATAAATAATACAGATCTTTTGACAATGGTAATAACTTGAAAAACAAGACATAAAAATGTTTCCAATGTATCTGATCCATTTAATTACTTCACATGATGCTGTCAATTAATTCATGTGTTTCCCCTCCACATTATAATGATAATAATTCACATCTGCAACATATATACTTGAGTGTGCTACCTATATCCATTATAATCAGATAATGTAAAATTGAAACAAGTAAACAAGGAGATGTCCAGTGGACTTTTTTATGTAATTAATGTATATCTTCAGAATACTGTGTAAAAATTGAAAAATATAAGCATAAGCCTATAGACTTGGTAGGTTGCCCAACTTTCCATCTCACAGTGCTAGGTTTCTAAACTGGGTGTTGTTTACAAATTATTTTGATTTTGGGACTGTGTTTGTGATTGGTGCAGGCTTTGAAAAAGTAAATACACTCTCATAACATAGGTGAGGCTGCTTCAACTATGCGCTGAGATCTCCCAGGAGCTGCTCACCTCATTTGGTGTAAATGTTAAGGTTGTTCGGGGACTCTATTATGCCACTGCTGACTCCTGTTCTCCTTTCCTTGAAAGCTGGGATTTTTTTAAAAATCAAGTTTTATTCTTTGGAGTTAGTAGTGTTTTAAGACATATATTTGGATCTCTGTTGGCATCTCTTTGCTTTTCTACAACAATATTTGGTTGAGGACTCCCTGACCCTGCTCTCTACTGCTTACCACATTTGAGCTGAGCCTGAGATGGAAAATACCAGACTTCCTGTGCATCTTTCTAATAGTGGGACCAGCTGGTGTCTCCTGTGGAGCACAGAAGTGCAGCTAGACTGCCTTGATTTCTCCACAGCTCTCTACAGCCCCAAGGACCAATTTTGTCTGTCAGTAGCTGAAACAGCCTGTGCAATACTGCATCATCTGTGCCTCATAGCCAGGCACACACCTTCCTCTTGAGGCCATGAGGAATGCGGATAAAACCTGCTTAATCCTCCCTTGCCAAGAAAATGCCAGGATGAAGTGGTGAATCAAACATACCAAGCCTGGATCAGGCCCAGAAGGCTCGAAGTGGCTATCAGAGTATTGCTCCTCAGTGCCTACTGCTAGTGAAAGGATGAGCCTGAAAACATGGCCTGGGGAGTGGGAGGGAAGACCTGCAGGAACGGTTAGGATGACTCATGTGACAGGAGAGCAGAGCACCTGGGAGGTCAGAGAAGGCACGCCACTCCTGCCTCTGACCTCTGCAGAGAAAAGCACAGAGCTCTGCCAACGAAAATAACTTCATTGTATTTATTCTAGAAATTTCTCTGAACAATTTTTTCCTGTAATCTGAGTTCATGCTGGGCTCTCTATTGCCTTTTTAATCTGAACTGAGTATGAGATAAAACAAAATCCTTGAAGAGTAACCTTGACCTAAGGGACATCTGCTGTCACAGGTGGGTTCATTGTCCAGGGTCCACTACACAGTATATGTGCTATTACTGCGAGATTCCTCCTCATGTTCTCCTTGTTTTTCAGCCTCACAAAATGTAAAACAAATGATGGTACCTCTGGACTGAAAGTATTAGCTATTTAATGCTCCCATTTAGACAGAATTTCTTTGCCAGTCTCTGACATTTATGAGACTAAGTAAACTTCAATCTTTCCTGAGCAGAATATTCCATATTCAAGCCCAAATGGTTACATCAGCAGTGCAGTGATCTCAATAACCCACTAAATGTGCATTACTTTATCACTCAGTTAAAGGTTTCAATAATTAGTCCGACAAAAAGAAAATAAAAATTGGACATACCAGTGTAAACTGATGCAAATACTTACTAGTGTAACTATGACCTAAATTACTGTTGGCAATAGGTTAAACGTGGAAGGGATGTAGGAAAAATTCTTTGGCTCATGCAGATTGGTTTGATCATCCTTCTTGACAGTCCTCCTTATGAAAGGCGCCTGAACGTAATGAATGAATTAAGGTATGATGATAACCATGTCAGTTACAATTCAGAAACATTCATTTCTGTTAACAATGAGATGCTGACCAGTTAGGCTATGGAACAGTGACATGATAGCATGCAAAACAAATTTCTGTGTGTTGACAACAGGCTGATTGATTAGAAAACATGCATTTTCTAGGTGCAAAAGTGAATGAGCAGCACACAGCTGCCACAAGTCAGTCCCTGACTGGGTGGAGTGTACTGGCTCTCCCTGGAGAGGAATAGGTCTTGTTCAGAGGCCTTGCTTTTAGGAAAAAGATTAATTCTCTGGCATGGTCCTTTCTGAAGGCAAGCAAATCTGTCAGGAAAGGTAAACTGAACAGGGAAGAGGAAGAAGGGTTTATGTTTCCCACTTCAGATCCACAGAACAGTATTAGCAATTCCTGCAGTTATCCTGGGAACGGGAACACAAACAGGATGACATACTGGGATGAGTGGGCTGTGTCTAAAAAGTAATTACTACATAGTCTGGAGAAGTTATAGGCAGAATCCAAAAAGGCCATGTCATTATGGTCAGAAAAAAATGCAACAGAAAGACAGGGAAGCGTAGCCAGAATGAAATAAAAGGGAAACAATCAATCTTACATGGGCTTAACAGAAGAATGAAATAGTATCATACCTGACATGTATACACACCAAAAATAGAGAGTGTGGAGTAACAAGAAGACCTCAACTCAAAAAACCCCACAGGAAACTGTGTAGTTACACTGAGAAATTGACCTCCATCATTGCAAACCATTTACTTTTCATTACCACAGTCCTGCCAGTGCCTGACCACCATTTTAAGCTCTACCTGCTCTTGTAAAATGGAAGCTCAGCATCTCTAGTGGTGCTGTCTATTTTTGATTTGTTTGCCAGAAACTTCAGGGTACTGAAGTGACACAAGTTCTGTACTGTCTTATGTTAAACTGGCCATTTTATAAAGAACAAAGATTGCTTCCTATTTCTTTGAGTGTATCCTCTGAGTGGAGGAGAGGTGGTTTCCTGTATTTTTGTTACAGAACAGTTTAAGGAAACCAAGAGCTCTTTAGACTATATACCAACTTTAAAAATGCAAATCAATGAATCTGTTAAATGTTTCTCAAGCCATAAACAGCTATTTGGATTGGGTGTTGTGAGAGTTGCCTCTGTGGTAGCGGCTTCTGGCACAACCTGTCTGCAGTGGTGATGGTTGAGAACGCACAAGGTGCACAAGAACAGCTATGTTCTGATATCTGTTAAGATGTTTAATAAGAGAGGCTGTTAAGCCTCTTACATTAAAGGTTTGTCTCAAGGAAAAGTTCCAACTTGGAGTTCTCCATAAATGCCACCCAACAACTTTGCTCTGACATCAGTAACAGCATTTTCTTTCCTTCATAACCTTTCATGTAAATTACACATCTTAGAATTATGGACTTGTAGAATCATCAAGGTTGGAAAAGACCTCTAACATCATCAAATCCAAACATTAACCCATCATTGACAGGTTCACCACTAAACTGTGTCCCAAAGTGCCACATCCATGTGTTTTGAAGAGCTATAGGGATGGTGATTCCACCACCTCCCTGAGCAGCCACTTCCAATGCCTGACCACCCTTTCAGAGAAGAAATTGATCCTAATATCCAGTCTGAACCTCCTCTAGTGCAACTTGAGGCCATTTCCTCTTGTCCTGTCCCTTGTTCCCAGCAAGCAGAACCTGATCCCCACCTGACTCCACCCTCCTGTCAGGGAGTTGGAGAGAGTGAGAAGGTCCCCCCCCCCGCCCCGAGCCTCCTTTTTTCCAGGCTGGCACAATGGGTTTATAATCAGAAACCTTGTTCAGCTTTAGGGTAAGATCCACCATGATTCAGCTGTGAGGAATGGGGTGAAGAGAGATGTGTGGATGGGAGGGAAACACTGCCTGATTGACCTCACATGAGTTTCTCCGGAGCTTTGAGTTGCTATGCCATGGTGAGGCTTTCTTAGGAAACCTGAGAGAAGGAAGTGAGGGGGTGGTGTGCAGACTAGAGGGTATGGAGGTCCAGAGTCACCTCCTCTGCAGCAATGGGCCCTGGCTGATGAAAGTCTCTGACTCACAGCCTTGTTTTTCATCTGGGGCAACTGCAAATGTTTCTGATTCTTGAAAGAGCAGCTTTAGTCCTGGTAGGACAGAGAAGGATATAAGGGTGGTACGGGCAGATATCTGACTGTAAACTGGGATTTCTGGTTTCTGGGATATTGCGGTGGGAAAAATATACCCCCTTAAACCTTTTTTCTGTAAATCTGTTCAGGTTTGTGGGCTTTGCATCAAGGCTGATGGTGGACTGTAACTCCGTGGTGAGTCTTCTGCTCATGGTACAGGTCAATTGTCAGGACCTGCAAGTCCTCCAGAGGGGCTGTGAGCTCTCTCTGGCCCCAGGTTTGCACTGATAAAACAGGATGAATGTCTTACTCTGTCCTGCCCATGGACAGGATGGTTTTGTGACCCCAAAGATGGCACTGACTGCTTTTATTGCCTTTCCCCCCTCCCCCCCTTGTTCTCCCTCTTACTTGTGAGGGATATAAAGGGAAGAGAAAAGTACTTGTCGACATAGGACTGCTCACTCAATGTAGGCAGCTGAGAAGAAAAAAATGTTTTGGGATACTTGCTGCTTGTAAGAGGGAATCTTCTTGAGAAATGCTGAGCTGGTTTACAGTTGCTAGAATTTTTTTTTTCATTGCATCAACAAAAGAGGCAGACTCCAGGAAAAATTATAGTCCTAAATTTGCTGCAGCTTAAGGGTGATGAAGGTCCCAGAAAGTAGTACCTTGTGTTGAACACCTGTCCAGGCCCATCTCATGGAAGACAAAGGCTGTGGGACTTTGAGGTCTGTCAGGGTGTGCATGAGGTTCAGGAGCTGTGGACACTTAATGTATGAAGGAACCTACAAAACTGAATATGTAGGTCCTGTGGGATATGTTTCACTAGGGTAGAACAAGGCTTTACCCAGCAGGAGACAGAACCCGGTATCCTATACCTTTTTTATACACACACACACACACACACATTTTCTGGAGTGTGCCTGCTTTTATGTATACATCTGTGCGCATTCACATACAAAATACATTTATTGTGTGTGTATATGTGTATGTATGTACAAACACACTGAGGTCATGCAGTCAAGATTGTAGCCCATTGTTACAAACTCATACAAAAGATCTGCTGTGCTTCATCTACAACCGGAGCTGATGTGTTGACTGCCTGACCGGGACTAGGATTTTTGGCTGTTCTTTTGCCTAATCATTTCAGGTTTGTTTGCCTCCTATTTATGTGTACTTCACACTTAATTTACAAGTGGCTAAAAGCCAGTTCCTGTGAGAACTTAGTCGCTTTGCAGACGTTCTCAATTATTCATGCCTTTCTTCAACAGTGGCTCTATTGTTCTTCTGCCTTGCCTGCAACGAGTCCTTGTTTCCTCTGTGTGAGGAGTATTCTCTGTTGTACAAGGATGCTCCATTTTTCGCAATTGCTGGTCTCAAATTACCCAAAACTAGACAGTTTTTGTAGGTGATGATTTAAAGAGGTCTTATTTGGAGCACATAACTGTGATGCAATGGGCAGACTAATAACCTTTACAGGGAAGAATGTACTTAGGGAAAAAGAGTGACTGATTCCCCATTAAGCTGCAAATACTTGCTAGCCAGATTTTTCAGAGAAAATTATCCTTGAAGTAGAGACCAGTTAAAATCCCAGCTGTTTTAGGGGTAGAAACGATGATGCTGTCTTCTTTCACCCATCTGCAGTGTTTTCACTTATCCTCATTATAGTCTGCAAAACTGACTAGATATTTGCCTGTTTTATTTGGTTCCTCTTGGATTGAAAATTTCTGGTTTTGTTCAGCACAAGGCTGTTCTGTCCATACCTAGTAGCAGGCAAGCTTATTATTGATCTCATATGGTACTTCTGCAATGACTCTTGCTCACAAGTGTCTGCTGAGGTTTTTGCTTGATCCTGTTCAACATTGATTTCTACACTCTTCTCTACCTCCAGTTAAATGTAGAACATTCCTCTTAGCTGGTGTATTACAACTCCTCTCATTTCATTCTTCTCTTTAAATAGTTCTTCTATTCTTACTCCTCGCATTCAAGCCTGTCTCGTTTCTTGTCTTCAGATAATGTTCTTCAAACTGCTTTTTAGCTTCTATTATAATTACTGTAAAATGTCCTCTATGTGTTTAAAACATTTATGGAAATTTTCTACTCTGTTAAGACCGAGTCCTTATTTACCTATATTTCTCAGTTTGAAAACTGAGGGAGAAAGAATTTTAACAGGACGTACTTTTTTCACAAAGGATTAAAAAAAAAAAAAAATCAAGTGCATGTTCTACTGGACAGTGTTGAAAGTCACCTAAAGAGAGCTTTAGGCAAGGAATATACATGGAATATACAAGGAATACAGATGGCAGAAGATACAACAGGATGATACAAATGAGCACAAATAGTGTTTTAGATCAAAATCTATCTTTCCCTCTACATATTTAATCTTATTTAATGAACTATTAGTTGTCTAACCTTTTCTAGCAGGGAACCTCCTATTTGATGAAATCTGCATGTTGGTCAAAGGAATATGCTGTCTCTTGCTGGGCATAACTTCTGCCATCAAATCTCTACATAAAATTTGTTAGACCATTATGTTTCTGCAGTTATTTGTAAGTTAAATCTTATATGGCTAAAGCTGAATGGGAAAGTTATTATTTTGTCCACAATCCTAAAGAACAGGCAGAATTCTTAGCATATATGTATATGCATATGCTTAATAACAGTTTTTTTCAGGAAGGTTTTTTGCAGCTTTTGAAAACAGTAAAGTTGTCAAAGAAGCAAAATAGTTTCAATCTTAGTGGGGCTAGCTCTCCATCACAGAGTTCCCATTTATTAATTTTGCCATATAGGTGGGCAGAACTGGTCTGTGTAAGTGAGGGTATACATGTGTTAAGTAAATATTGACCTTCCTCTATGTCAAAGCATGAAACTAAAATGAAGACTCAAAGCACCTTGGAGTAAGGAACCAATCATAAATCATTTTAGGATGCTTCTCTAAGAGTTTCACTAATTATTTCTGAAGGGTGTGATATGAATAGGCAAATACTTCAAAATCTCTGCTCTGCCAAGTGTAAGTAACAGTTTTTAAATTAGAGGGTTTCCATATATACAGGCCAGCCTAACAGGACACATAATTTTCGAAACCTTTCAATTTTTTACTTTCTTAAAGCAGCCATGCTTGATTGCAATATTATTTCCTCTGGGCTCTTTGACCATTCAAATTAGCAACAATTTTTGGTGGTTTGTTTAATCTTTGTGGAGGGTGGTTCACTGACTGCCCATCTATAGGTCTGTAATGTGCTGGTGCTTTGCAAAGGTTAGTGAAATGGAAGTGCAATGAATCTCTAGAGCTGTATCTGAATAATAGTTATTCAAATGTTATTCAGCAATGAAGATTGCTGTACTGTGTGTAACTGCCATCAATCACTTGGCACTCTGTTCTTATGTAAAACCTAACCCAGTAGTAAAATTACTCTAAAATTTGTTTTCAAAGGTTGAAAAGGCACTAATACCAATACTGTAAAACTATGCAGTAAATGTCTTCCCACAGCAAAGGAACTGTGAACTTGCCATTGTAGACTGAGTCTGTTCTGCTGCTGTAAGTATTGTGGTTTAGTACTGACAATCTGATGACGACATATTTAGAAAAAGAGGAAGAAGGTAAGTGTTGCTTTTGTCCCTAGTAAGTGAAACAGCAAGTTTCTTGTTTTTCACCATTAGATTTCACTAGTTTTATTGCTATAGTCTCTTTCTAATCATTTAGGAAACTTGCCTGTGAAAGCAAACAATAAAACAGCTGTGATTCTTTCCTTATAATCTGGATAGAAGCGCTGATCCTACAATCCTAAGATTGTAGATTTGCTTAAACTGCAGTTCAAAAAAAAGCCTGCATGCAAGGGGCCCCGGGATCCCTGTGTTTTAGACAGGTCGGGAAGGCAAGCTGAATAAAAGGGTTTCTGATCCAGACACTAACTGTTAATAAAATTATAGAAGTTACCCAGGTTTCATGTATGCTTTGTTACATAAATTTCTGTTTTAAAAATAAACTTCAGTCTGGTTGCCTTGAAGCTGGAGGGAAAAAGCATTTATTAGGGAGAACAATAAAACAGAGTTCAACAATGTATAAGCTGATGAAACATTAATTCATTGAAATGCAAAAAAAAAAACAAACCCTGAAAAGTCAAGCAAAAAGGGGTGGGAAGGGGTGGGAAATGGTAGGAAACAAGACAATGTTGTATTCTTCTTATAACTTGCTATGAAGACATGGAAAAATACCATGCCCAGCACATGTACTCACCAGAAGTCTCTCTTTAGACAGAGACATGGGAGAAAAAATATTGTCTGTTGAGCTAAAACATTGCTTCACCAAGATTTCATAACCAGAATTGCTCCTTGCCATTTGCAGAGTGATTAAGTTTTGGCTGAACACATCTGGCTGTTGTAGAAACCTAAGCTAAGAAACTATGCTTCTGCAATTATGTTACCTGTCTCCCCCGATTATTAAAATATTTTAAATTTTCAACAAAATTCAGAATGGAGCCAAGAATATTGCAGGTAAGTTTCCACAGAAATAGAAGGTAGAAAACAGAGAGAAGGTGATAATTAGGGCATCCCATTTAACATCACATTAACTTGCCTTCTTTTCTATGTGGCCAATTGGAAAGGCGAGAAGGCTCATCACAGTTATGTAAATCAGATATAGATAAAGATCATTTAGATCAACCCTCACTTACTGCAGTTGAAGGAAACTCTGAAGGAAAAAAAAAACAACAGAAAATACTGGTTGGCAATAGAAGAGTAATAAGCTGGAATTCCTGAAGTGCAAGTGAAAAATGGAAGCAATAAATGCCCATTTAGTTCTGCTGTCTGAAAGACATTTCTGGTGAAGCCAGTCTTCTGCATGGAACAACAAATTACAGATAGCTTTGCAGGTTTTAAACTAAGAGAATTTTAAACCTTTGGTGTCACTTCTTACCTGAAGTGTAATTTGATTTGATTCCAGTAAATTATGAACTATGGTCCATGCATTCTCAAGGGGAGCCTCCAAACTCCTCTGTGAATATACAAGCAACAGTGTTGGGAAGGTATATCTTAGAAAATAGTGAGTTCAACTCATGGCAGAAACCCTAGCAATCTTGCTTTATTTTCTAGGTTCTTGGAGAAAACTTACACTCTCCCTCTGATTCATAGGGGAGGAGAAGCAAGAAAATCAAGGCTTTGGATCAACCTTGCAGCTGTTATGGGTAAAGCTCAGCAGTTTCTAAAGCCTTCCTCTACTTAAGAGTATATTGAAATGCTGTTTGCTTTCTGGCTGTCAGAAAGATCTTGGGTTGAGTTTCTCTATCCTCCCTCTCCCTTTTAAGTAATTTAAAGCTGATATAAGGCCTCAGAAAGGTGCCTCGGTTGGCCCATTTGAAAGACTGTGCAATTCTGGCTCTGCAGAAGAGTGCAATGTGCTCTGGCCTCACTCAGTCAGTGTGAACATATTTCTGAGTTTACATGTTGTGGCTGCAACACCGGTTTTTATATAACCCATTGACAACCATACAATAAAGTTGATGAAGATCAAAATTCTAGAAACATCACTAAAATACAGTACACAGGACTATTTCCCAGAGATTTTCCTCTTTAAGGTGAGAAGAGACAGTGGTTCACAACTAATCCACAAGTAGTCTGGAATTGTTACCAGTCCTCATAGGGAAAATCTGACTATTGCAGAATGTGTGCCAAGGAGAAAGTTCCAGTCTAATGCTATAGCAACTACTCATTGCTTTGCTTCTTTTGAAATTTTTTTTTTGGAAAAAAAGTACTCTTGAAAGCACTCAGCTTCTCATTGCTAATATCATAAGTAGCAACTAAAATAAGTTAGAAAATCCATCGGTCTTGATTCTAATCCCTCCTGTAAAAGTGCAAACTAAGTACAAGTCAATACAGTGATTAATTAATTACAGAAAAAGAATTCATTTATCAGGAAAAAACCTAAGGGTTTACAGCCCTGAACAACACATGACAAACAAAATTTGGCAGACAAAATTGGATGAGTATAGCCATGATTCTTGAAACAGAAGAGTTTGAGATGTAATGATTTCTTTAATGTTCTGGACTTAAAATTGCCAACGTTCAGAATGGATTCTGTGGCAGGTGAGCTGTGCTTACCTTTCACGGTGGAACCTCCTCTGAGAGAAAATGAGCACATTCTACTCATGGTGTTCTCCATGAGCATCCAGTCCCAATCCCTTCAACTTCTTTTTCTGGTTTTGGAATATTTAGAAGTGCAGCCTCCAGACAAGTCAGTGAAACAATTGACTTACTTCTGCCGTATTTATACTTTTCAAATGCTTTTTGGATTTTCCTGTGTCATTTTAGATTTGGGATGGGGAGATAAATTTCCCATGTATCTTGACTTAGGTTGTAGAGTATAACTTGAACATGTAAGCAGAATCTGAAAATTTTCATTCTCAGCTGTCTTATGAAATTACAGAATCACAGAATATGCTGAGTTGGAAGGGACTGTCAAATACTCTGTGTTTAGTCAGAGCAAGTTAAATAATCCAGGTCTTACAGTATTGCTGTACCTTTGTAGTAGAGCTCACTGTAGTGATTCAAACACTGCAAGGTTTGGAAAAAATATGTTTGTAAGCTGTAATATAATATGGCTAACAGAAACTTCAGAGATGCTAAAGAGGCTTTATGGATATTTCTAGGCTCTAAATGCCATTTATAATTACAATATTTGACTTAGAGTTGACCTGCTTGTCTTGTGTGATGCCCACAGATGGTACCAGCATGTCACAAATAACCCTCTTGTGTCAGAGCTGGGATCATTATTAGGTGTTGTCAGGTGGCTTTCATCCCATCTCCCTGATAAATGAAAGGGCTTATTAGTGTACTGTTCTGATAGCATTCTCTTAATAGAAATTGATTAAAGGACTGTGAATTGTGTATATTGCTTTGGGCATTTGGTATCTTATTTTTGAACAGGTATACGCAGCATGATAATCAGTTGAGTGGCAGATCACTAAAATGTTTGTAGGAGGACATTCCTGGAGCAAAATTTCACAACCTTCCTATATTGTGGAAGTAAAGGTATGCTGTACCTGGAGACTCTTTGGTATGACAGTAAACATACACCATTGGGGCTGTAACCCACAAGTCACGCTTGGAACAAGAGTGTTCATCATAAAAGGTGCCAAAGAGAAGCAGGGGAAATGGATATTGAAAGCTCTAATATCTGGAGCTGCTGGTGTCCTGTGAAAATAAGACTAATCTTCTCACCAAATAAGCCACAAAATCTGTTTTCTAGCCTGTTGAATTAATGGAAGATTTCATCACTACATTCTTTTGCTGGATTCATAAAATCCTTTTCAAAAACAGAGGCTCTATGCCCTGTTACTGCTATATGTTGATTTACTTCAAAGCTATCAATTTGTCAGACTGTTTGTTTATTAAATGTCAGAAAGTGCTTCATCAAATAGTCTTTTAATATGCTGTCACTTCAGATTCTTGACAGAAAATACGAAAGTGTGGGAGGGCAGTTTATTATCTCACAATTCACCTTTGTTTGACAGTGCCAGTTTTCATCCACCATAGAATATTTATTTTGAAATCCAAGGTTTTTGCAAAGTGTAATCAATTTCAAAATGGTAGGAACTCAGCAATTCTCTAGGGCGTGATATCTTACTTGATTTTTCAACAAACTGTACTTTTACCAATGACTAATGAAATGTGGAAACCAGTTCAATTTTTCTGGGAATTCAGAAGATTGGGATACCATATGTAGAATTTCAAACCAAGATATTCCAGAGTTATAGATATCTACATGCTTTTGCAAATGGAAGATTTGAATTTACAGCCTATGACCAAATCTTATCATACAGAAAGACATTCCTTTCCAAATTTGGTCTTCATACAGTAATTGTTCTGTTGAAAGTGGACGTTGAACTTACTCTTTTAGCAGTTACTTGTGTCACATTAAACACAAGTGTAGTATCTAGGTCAGCTTTGCCCTTAGCAGTTTATTTACCTCTTTCCTAAAGCCACTGTGTTAGCCAGTAATATATTTTTTTCCTCAGAAGCAACTAAAATTTTTTAATTTTCTTTGAGTAGATTGTTTGCTTAAAATTTGTCTCAGAAATGGATGAATAAACATTTTAAAAGACAGGTAAGATTTTGGGCTACAGTTTTCTTAGACTGTAGCCACACAATTTTAAAAAATGTGTGTTCAGAAAACAGAGGTTTGAATTACTTATGAATGTTAAGAAATGGTTTTTGAAAGCACAGAATACAAAAAATTACACTCCAGTTCTCTACTGAATTTGTACAGATCTATGTTATTTGTTTGAAGGAGGTGGTACAACAGGGTTGTGAGACATTTTCTGCTTGGAAAAATAGCTGGAGGCATATATATTGGTTTTAATTTTGTTTTTTAGAATTTATACACTGGAGATCAGTGACTGAATCAAATGGAAAGACACATGCCTCTGATCAGCCAAAAGGAGGCTGTACTCATTAAATACTCAATTCTAAGTACACTCTCTCCAAAAGCAAAATAATATAATACTGAAGCTGAATGCATTCACCAGCTTTGCCAGCTATGAGTGAGTGTGGGTTGAGTCATGACAGTTCTTCTCATTGTTATGGGAGCTCAAAACATTCCCATTTTCCTTCATGAAAATTGATGTTCCCTCAGTGTCTTCTGTGGGCAAACCATCAATTCTGGCAGATTTTCCCCACGGGTTAAATTTCAAACAAATCATGAAAATTTGGTAATTGGCATCAGCTTCACCCTTACTTCCAGGAGCTTTTTTTTCTTCAGGAATAAGACATACCTTTTCTTCCAGTCTTTTTTTTTCTGCAGGACGTGCTCCACAGGATAATTATGCCTCTGGTTCCTGCTCATCTTTCTGTTTGAGTTCCACCACATCAGTTGGGGGTTTTTTACCTATCTAGAATAGAAATATCTGTTTGATCGGCCTAGCTCTTATCTTGTCCTTAGCAATGCATGAGAGGTGGAGAAGAGCCGAGACATCTGCTGGATTGAAAGCCTTAGCCTGAACTGATCCTCTCCTGCTTGTGACCAGATGGGAAACAGTTTCTGTCCAGACTCATGGAGCAAAGATGCATGCAAACTGCCTAATATTAGTGAGTTTATTTTAAATTAATAATAGTTTTAAATAATAAATATTTTTAAATAACAATATTTTAAAATAATAATCTTTTAAAAACATAATTATTTTAAAATAATAATCACATCTTCTTTTAAAATGATTATTGTAGTGTAATTGTCCACCACCCCATTGTGGAAAATTTGAAATGGGTGTAAAAATTACATTATCTTGAAGCAAAGGAAGCAGACTGTTCACCTCCAGGGGCCACTTTGATTAGGAAAATGAGCAGTAGACATGAAAATAATATTTTCTGTGTGTATGTACAAAGTGCTGAGGCTACCAGAGCAGTGAATGACAGTTTTCTTGCTAAATGTTTAATTATTGAGAGCCTGAACCTTGCTTTGGCTGCATAACAGTTGCTGGTTCTTCTTACAGGCTGTTTGGAGATAAGAAACTACCAGATATCAATGATATTTAAAGCAAATAGAGCTGCAGTTACCATGTGAACTGGCTGTGTTTCACATATTCTAAAATACCATTCCAATAAAACAGATATTTTCAATTAATTTTTCCACTTGTGGTTGTTCCAGTGCAAAAGACCATTGATTCCATTTTATGAAATATCCTGCTTTTTAGAAACAGACTATGAGATTGTCCAGCTAACTAAGGGCTTTATCCAAAACCATCAAACGGGGCATGATATTTCTCATTTACTTCTCTGAGGGAAGGCTTCTATGGCTATAACTGTATTATTCTGGAACATGAGACTTTTATTATTAAAATGCATATGAAGAAAGTAAAACACTCTTTATAATCGTCTCTTTAAAACCTGAAATTACATCTGGGTCAACTTTCATTTTTCTGTTAAAGAAGACAAGAAAAAGCTCATTAAAACCATTTCTGTAAGAAGAATCCAATTCATGGATTTGGTAAATGAATTTTAGCTGTGAAAAAAAATTACTTCCATACTGATAGCGAAACATAGAAATAAAACCAAAAATATCTTGCAAATTATACAGAAAAGCATTTTATGGTAACAAATGAAAACAAAATACAGCTTTTCTGGATTCGTCATTTCAACTTCTGTTTTATTTTGCTGTGAGTGTTACAGAAGACTGCGTATACTCAGGGGTTCTGTCTTAGTATAAAAAAGCCACATACCGGTCCCACCTGAATCACTGTGAATTGTGTACTTTACAAGTTGATCTTGATTTTGGGCAGAAAATGTAAGAAGATTTTTAGCAGTTTTCCTGCAGTTCAGCACTCTCTTGTGTATATCAGCCAACTTCCATTTCATTAAATGCTTCTTCAGGGTTCTTTCAGTCTTGCTGATGCCTGCTTGCACCTGGACTTTAAGAAATAACTCAGAAGCAGTTAATTAGGGTGAGATAAGGAAAGGGTTTACTGTGCCAAGGCAGTAGTTACAGGACGCGCGCGCTTGAATACAGTTGTTCACATCTTTTATAGTAAGTTCTGTTCAATCCTGTTAGGCCACAACTAAGTTCTGCCCCCAGCACACCTCTCTGGAATTGGGTCTGGGGGATTTTTGGGACCCCCTCTTCCTCATCTTCACCTTCCTCGGAGCTCGTGATGTTCTTGGAGGCTCCCCAAAGTTCTGGGTCTGAAGGTCGTTGTGTCTACATCTATATCTTCTTGCGCAAATTTGGGGTGTTTTCTACAGTTCTACCTTGAAAATAAGACTAAACATTTCTACTGAATTCAGGGGTAGATTTGATATGGGGAGCATAAGAGGGTTAAGAAATGTATAACTACTTGTACTACAGGGTAAGGGAACAAGGGCTGCTGCTTTTAAAATCTACTTCTACTACTTATAAAACTTATTAAGCTTACAAAAAAATTAGAAAACTAAAAAAAAACTATTAGGGCTTGAGGCATCATTTCTGGCTAATTTTGGAGTGTGCTGTTACCGTTCTTTCAGTACAGTTATTTCACAACACTCCAATTATATCCGTCTAACTGTCAGACTTGCAGCTTGCCCTAACTTTCTTGCGCACGGAGGGGGCTCAATCCTTGTCTATGAGAAATGAGACATTTTTTCAGAGGACTGTTTACCACCCAAGAGATGTTGCTTTCAGGTTTATACCTGTAAAAATAGGCTCCGACTCTGAAGTCCCTGAAATTTGCATTAGTAGAGGCAGAGTTATTCTTTGTTTAATAGAGAGAGGCATTTTATCTCCATGATTTTCTTGAGCTGTTTATACCAGTGTAAAATCAAGAAATGATAACTCAGTATGAAAATAACTTTTGGATCAAGAATCTTCATTTACATTACAGGTTTTGTGGAAAATGGGAATATAGCAATTTTGTACACAATTTTAATTCCATTACTTGTCCAGGTTTTTTTCTTACTAATGCCCCCAGAACTGACATTCAGCAGAATTATTTTTTTAAGTATTTATAAATTATTTGCACAGCAATTACGCAGCATACCTTGTTTAGAAACATAATTGAAAAGGTAAATTCTTAATAGTTCTAAGATTTAATTTCAGTTAATATGAACTTATTAGGAGATGAGAAAAACCATGGTGGAGAAGTTTATAATGTCTTCATGCATTTCAATGTCTTCATGCATTTCAATTTCTTCAGAGAAATTAAATAATAAATTTAAAATAATCTTTCTCGGTCAAACCAGTGGACAACTCCAGTTGTGGTTACACTGCACACTGCCAAATGTAATATGTATATGAGTTCCTGTAGTATTATCTTAAGGGACTTCTTGGTTTTGGAAGGATCACATGTGCTTTTTTGGATAAAAAACAATGGAATATGTCTATGTGTTTTTGCATAAATATATATTTACACGCATAAATTGCATTTTAAAATATGTAGCTCAGATATAGGCATAAATCCTGACCTCACTGAACTCAATGGAAAATTTTATTG
Organism: Oxyruncus cristatus; assembly: GCA_013399855.1. Classification (NCBI taxonomy): domain Eukaryota; kingdom Metazoa; phylum Chordata; class Aves; order Passeriformes; family Cotingidae; genus Oxyruncus; species Oxyruncus cristatus. The sequence goes on from VXAY01001711.1 coordinate 285,042, forward strand.
ATTTCAAAGGAAATATAACCTAGTCCATCTAAACTAATAGATCTTTTTACAATAGAATATGTGGGAGTCTGTAAGGGTTTAGCAACGCAAAAAAGTTAACCAATTTGCCATGGTAAACAAGTATGATTTTCATTATCTGTTTGTTGAGATTGTGGGTGGATATTTTGGTCTTGCATTCCGCCTTTTCTCTTCAGGCATTAGCCACATTTCAAAGAGACTATTGTTTAAGTTTATTTGTGATTCAATTGCTGACAAAAGGGATGCTGTATTTCTCTATTTCTGTGCTTATTTACACTCTGTATAAGCATATTTTCATCTTAGCTGTGGCATGTCAGGTCAGCTAAGTTGGAATTTCAGGGTCTGCCTGGAGGTAGAAAGAGTAATGACCAATCAGCATCCCATGTCCGTTCCACTTGCTCTGACAACTAAAAAGCATATTTACTACTTGTGCTGTCACTGGCAGCTGCAAAGACAAAACCTACCCCTCTAACAAACAACTCTCTCCCCAGCATGGTTTTATTTTTTATTGCAATTAAAATCTTTGCCTAGAACTTCCACTAATCTACCCAAAGTCCAGGTTTTGTCCAGACTCCTTATATACCCTTAATGTAGTGACCAAATGTCAGATACAGCTCTCTCTTGAAAAATCTTCTATTCCAGAACCCAAACAGAAGGGTAAATCTTCAGAAAATCTGTTTATATGTTTATGACTGGTTCTTTGGGGAGCTTTGAATGATGGGCTTTACAGACATCCACATTTCAGGGAAAGTGCTAGGTGGTTTTCTTTAAGCGTGGTCTAAGCTGTAGAGCAAGATACTCTTAAGGTTCTGTAATATGGTCCCAGATTTATTTTAAGCACAGTTCAGACAAGTACACCTTTGTAGATCCTTGCAGCTTTTGAAGTGCATTATATTTAGTGTAATGGAACATTGTATAATTTCACCTCTTTAACCTGAGGGGTGTTTGAAGGGAACAGAATTATTTTCACTGCATAGGCTATGGCAACATCTGCCAAGTCTATTTGAGGAAGAGAACAGAGATCTCTGTGATGGCTCTAAATAGACCTTGCTGTTTACAAGCAAATGGAATCCTGCTCCTGTCTATCCACCACCTCTCTGTGTGCAGAGAAACCTGACTAAGGGAAGCCCTTCACATGCAACATATCTTCAAAGCAGTCTTTTCCACTAATTGAAGCAATTTTCTCAGTACTTTCTTTTATTAGAGGTTTGCCATAATACATGGTGTATGCTCCTGAGAGAGGAAAGCTTTTATACCCCCTAACTAAAGGAATCAAATGTCTGCAAGGTGTTTCCAAGATGTCACTGCTATCCTGCTTTTGAAAGAGAAAACTGGGGCTAAATATGGTTTGCTGTCTTCCTGCAAGCTGCAAGATATGTATAGATCCAACACTGGGAATTTATGTTTTGATTGGCACTAAGGAATTTTAGTTAGCATAGAAGAGATTTTGAGGATTAAGAGATGAGGATTAGATTTTTAATTGGATGCATTTAACTTCTTCATTATCTTCTATTGTCTTTTTTTTTTTTAATATTATTTCATTTGAAATTTTGTAGATTCTCCATCCATAAGGCAAATGGATTAATAATTTGAAAACTGTCCACACCAGGCAAGCACAGGTACACAATATCATAAGGATGTGGGCTTTAAAAAAACCCCAACAAAACAAAACAAACACACTTTTAGAAGAGTGAGAGGTATATTCACATGCAAAAAGTAAAACTATTAGTTTAAAATGACTCGTTAATAAACTAATTCTGAATAACTGAAAAGAAACTGTGGCTTGTGCCTTAATATGGAAATGAAACACAAGGCAAAATAAGTTGCTACTGTTCTTAGTGTGGAATATTTGCAAATTGCCTGTTCACCAATTAACTGCACCAATACTACCTGAGAAAGAGTTTGTTTCCTTTTAGCATCACTTTGAATTGGCTATAAATTTAGACAGTGGCCTGCAAGCAAGTAAATTCCCATGTCATCCCCAGTTCCCTTGACTCAGGCAAGAACAAGTATTAAACTCTTAAGGTCCTATTTAGAAAGCTCAGAGAAGTGTGACAGCTTGAAAAGTACTTTATGAAAATTATGCCTCTAGCAAAAATTTCCCACTGATTTCAATTTTTATTCAAGGTAAGAATAGTTTAGGCTTTAATCCCACTTTGGGACAAGAATAAAGCAAAAAGCCTCTCAAGCCCCTATTTTTATCTGTGATTCTATTATTAAAATTTTCAGGTTTTCCATTCAAATTCTCTTGAGTTCAAGCTGCATATTAGATGCAAACAACCCAAACTTAAATGAATATTTTACAGCTGCTCAAACTTTTAGGTGTTATTCAACCAGGTCTCAGAGGAAAATGACATGATGCACTAAAGCAATTCAGGTACATATTGGTCAGATTCAGGGTTAATAGAGAACTATATTGATGTATTTTAATAAAATATTAAAGAAAAATAGGTTTAGGCTTTTCTGTTAGAGCATAAGAAATATTCAACAAAGCTGTTTTTCCCGATAAAGCATCATTCTTGCAGTAATTCTGTTGGGGGAAGTAAAGAGAAGAGGTAACAGATCAGAGGAAAAACTCTGAGGACTGTGAAGTGTTCAACAGAGTTGTTAATGTCTTGTTTAAATTAGCAACGTTGAAGAGTCACTACTAAAATAACACTAACAAACCCAAAAAGCAGTGTCCCAGGACCCTGCTGACTTTCTGAGAGCAGTGTCTGTTTCTTCTCCCTTCTGAACTGTTGAGGCATTTAATTTTCTGCCACCAAACAAAACAAACAAATAACCCTTCAACTTAAGTAAAGCCACAGACAATCTGCAGCAAAGCTTTTGTAGCACTATAGTCTTTAAAAATTCTCAGGCAGGGAGTGCTTCATAAGGTTAGAACAATTTAACATAGCCAGTATTTATGTCATTATTAGATTGTAGATTGATAAGATTTTTTCTGGAAAGAGGAAGCAAGTTAAAGCATGCAAGTTGCCTCTGGGACAGTGAATTGTTAACAAACATCCATGTGGTGCAGTAATGTGCATTCTAACAGGATGTTTCTGCTAAGGCCTTATGGTCCTTTTACACCCAGAAGACCATGGGAAACAATAATTCACACAGTGAATTGTTCACACAGTGGTGCCAGTGCCATTCTATTGTTTTTGGATCTTCCCACAGACCATGAAACCTTAAAAGTGCCAAGATTTTTTTTTTTTCTCCACTAGCCCACTACAGCAGTAAAAAGTATCCAAAGGAAAGGCTCTAAACCTAAGGACAGAAAAATCTTGGGAATAATTCTGAAATAATTCTCCAAATGCATGGCCACTCTGAAAGCTGCTGGTTTTCTGATTCCCTGGAAGCTGAACAGCTGTGCTCTGAAGGGTAATTAGGCCATGGAAGCAAATTGTGGAGGCCTCTATGCTCTCTGACTCTTTGATTCATTTGGGAGATCTTAAGTCTTCATCTGAGCCTGAAATTTCAGATCTGAGTATTTCATTTACTGAGTCCTTTCACAGTGGTTACTGCTTTATGCATAGGCAAAACAAGTTTAGCTCATGTACATGAATATGAAATATCACCTCAGTGTGCTATCACTCACCACCTTTTAATTTGGCAAATGACCTTTCTAATAATTTATAATTAGGAAATAGTATCCTAGATATCTGAAGCGATAAGGCTACTGAACAATGGAAAAATTTTTGCTTGAGACTCTTTCTTTGGACTGCAATTGCTGCTTTCACATGGCAATGAGTGGCTGTACCTCTCATTCGCTCTAAATTGATTCAGCTTGATACTAGCTTGGACAATCAGTTTGGAGAAGTGATGGAGTTGTGTTGTGGAAAGATTCATCCTAATCCACTGCTCTGCACAATTGAGTTTTTCAGGGCTGAACAGAGACTGGTAGGATTGCTTCAGGTTTCGAAAGTGTACATTACATAAAGGTGAAATAATTTCATTGTTTCCAAGAGGGAATGAATTTTCCTGTTGAATAGTCAATGGGCTACTGCACGTAGGTATGAAGTGTAGTCTTATATTTTTATGCTGGAAGCTTGTATGCTAAATCAAGGTTTGCAATTATTTTACACTGGTACTGGTAAAAATTCAAGTTTTATAAAATCATTGAAAGTTCAGAAAACAGTATGAATAAATTTTGATACTCAGTAGAAGCTGTGCATATATCAGCCAAAATTTGTTCAAATATACCTAATTGGAATAGCATATTGAACTGACTTAGCTTTAAAGAAGGGGAACTCATGCGATTGATAAACTGACATTTGTTGCGTTTTGGGGTCTCATGCTCTGTTCACTAAGCTAAGCAATGGAATTAGTATTCAACTTCTAAAGGCAAGTCCCCTCACTTAAAACCCCTCACTATGTAGCACTGGCATAACATCTTTGTCCTTAGGTGTCCATCTGCCCTTCTCCCACATGGATAATAAGTCAAGGCCAGTGATCATGCTGCAGTAGCTGATGTGAAGGAGACAAAAATAACGAGGCATATGTTCAGCATGTGACATTTGAGACTTTGAAAAGTCACTTGTCTTACTTCACACTTCACAGCCTGTAACTTATTTAAGAACCACCTTCTGGCATGTCTTCTCTGTTTTCTCATAATTTGAAAATGTGCACTTCTTTTCTGAACACAGTCATTGCTCACATCCTCTGTGTCCGTGTCTGAAATAATGTCCTGCCTTGTAAACAATCTAAAAAAATGAATTGTTCTCATGGGAAAAAGTCAAACTGACAACCCAACTACTGGAGGTTATGGGAAATCTAGCTTTTAATATGTTACTATAGTTTTTATCTTGCCCCTTGCTGCTGCAGAGCTGACAGAGCTCTGTTGACTCCTGGAGAACAGAACTGATCGATGTAGCTGAAATTCCTACCTTTAATTTTTCTTGGGTGTAGTCTGTGCCATAATCGTCTTTAGACCTGTGGTGTGTCTTTTAGACCAGTGGAAGAACTTCTGTTTTGCTGTTTGCAACTTATAGAATCTCTGTGTTTTGAAGGCCAGAATTTTCCTGTTTCTACTCATTTTAATCTCTACACTATCCTTCAAGTTGCTCCTTGAATGAAATTTGCTCCTTAGAGAGCAAAGAAATGTGGGAGCATAAAATACTTTGACTTTCATCAAGACACCTCTTTGCCTTCTGCATTTAAACAACAAATACAGTCAAGTCCTAGGCCTTGCATGTCTGCTATAGGTGCCTTACATTACCTAGACTGGGTTGGTCTGTAAATTTTGGCATCATCAGTTTTTGCCATCAGTTATGGCACAACATTTTAGAATGCCTTTCATACTCTTTCCACCATGTTTTCTGTCTCTCCCAATTTTCTTGTGTGGTTCACTTGTGTGGTCTTCTAAAGGTGAAGTGATTACTGCATTTTACGAAAGTCATAACTAATTTTTCTATAGTTTTGCTCTATTCCATATTGCTTATTAGAGGAAATATCTACTCAGAGTGCACTAACGATTTGACAGATTATAAAGGCAGCAAATGTCTTTATTACAGGCATAATTTCACTGATTCCCATTACCTACTTAAAATGGAATGTAGCACACCAGTGAAGTGGCATCTGGGTTTATCTAGATGCTAGAGAATATGTGGTACATCTCACCCTTCACTCAATGGCATCAGAATTATACGTGTAACCCTAAACAGGGAAGCCTTATTTCAACAAGAAAAGTTTGTACAGCTTTTCTGGGCTTTACTCTCTTTCCTGTTTCTCGGCTTTATTCTATTTTCTGATGAATTTTAGATGTCTCTTCATTCACTGTTTTAATTGTAATGCTTGAGTCTGCAGTTTGGAAGTAAAATTTACTTTGAAGCCTAAAACGATGAAAAAATTTGAGGAAAAATCCTGGAGTAAAAATAACCTTGAGAGAAATGCCCCAGGAAGTTCAGAGATTAGTGCATACACAGTTAACATCGTATTTACATAGTTCAGGGTGGCTGTTTGAAGGTGAGTGAAAATGAACACATGAAAAAGAATGGATGAAAATCTAAATCCTTTTGCAGGGAGACTTGCTAGTTTAAAAGGGGTCACAGAAATACAACGGAATGATGGTTCATTGTCCTACTTTTCTGAAACCTGAAGATACAAGCCCCAATTACTTCCCAGGATTAAAGTAGGCTGAGCTTTCTCCCAGGTCAGCTGTCTCTCATCAGGACCGCAAGAGGGGCAGAAACTGGAAAAAAATAATTACAACATCTGATTTTAAGCTCCAATTTCTTTGATTTTTGCCCTCATCTATTATTCTTCTTCCTCTTATATACCCTTCTCTGAGAATCACTTGTGTATTCACTGTGCTTTGATATCTTAAAGTTTTTTTTTAAAAAAACTTTATGTTGGATATGTCTTTGTTCACACTATTCATGTGTGAATGAGAAACATTTTTAGAGATATAAAGTTCAGATGTAGCAGAATCTAACATACAAGAAAATGTTCACAAATAATTTAACAGTGCAAGTTAGGTTCTTATAGTCCCTCTATAAAATAATATAAACCCTTGTTCCATAAATTACACTGAAGTAATAAAATGAATAAATTAAATACTCTTTTCACAATAAAAATAGTATCTTAGAAGAGATCTGATCTTTACTGTAATTAATTATGAAGCTTTGCTATAACTAATTATAAAAATGTCTTGAGCTATATTATTTCAGGCAACAGTGATTGTGTTTTAGAAATGAAAATCTACAGAAATAAAATCACATGAATAAAATGGAATTCTGGCTAAATCTAGGAAATCTAAGTAGAATAATTTAGTTTCAATCTTTAAAAGGGATTATCACACCAGTAAAAAAACCCCCTCCTTAGTTTCAGATGCTAACCACAACAAGGCAATAGAGAAAAACCCCCTTCATTTGTCTAGGGGTCTAACCGATTTCATTGAAGGCCAGTGGAAGATAAATTTATTGGCTTTGTACCAGGTTAGACACTATTCTTTGTCATTTAGTCTGAAGAGTGAATTTTTTCCTATAGTACTTGAGAAAGCAATATTTTTTGTTGTTGTGTTAAATTCTCTGACAAAATTACTCCGAAGCTCGACACAGTTGGCACAGTGTGATGGATGCCATAAGATGGCTGGGTTTGTGCTTAAGGTTATGCAAGGCAACGTGTTAAATGCAAGCACTCTGCTCAAAGCATGTGGATTTCCAGAACTGTTTTCTGTTCTGTCATGCTCAGATACATCATGTGATGGCAGAGCCTTGAGGCTGCAGAGTCACTGTGGGTGCACCCTCCTTTTGTTTTAGGTGGCAGTAAAGTAGTGTGGTTTCTTGTGTGGACCTGCCACAGAGCAGCCTGTTCCTAGGCACTGGCTCAGCTTGAATATTAGTGAATTGAGCTGGTGGCGTCACAGCATGAGAGTGGCTGGAACGTTGGAAATTAGTCCATCCCTAAATCACTGGATTTCAGCTGCTCTAATATTTGTTCTCTGTACAGGAGTGTGCAGATGGATTTTTGACAGATATTTCTTGTGTGGTCCCTGCTGGCATATGCAGATGAAATGGATTGCTTCCATTTGAAAGGAATATATATCTCTTGGTTGTGTATCTTTGCAGCTGGCACAGCTATGTACTACAGATGTAGTTTGAAATCTGCTTAATTATATTCTTCCAGTACTTCCAGCTCAGGTCAAAATTCCTCTTTTGCAGTTCATACTACTTATCAAAAAATAATCCTATCACGTGATTTCTAGAAGTTAAAGAGTCATTAGTTTCTACGAAGAGGTGCTAACTTTCAACTTAATGGTTTTGTGAAGTATGTCATATATAACTGACACACAACTATGGTAAAAATGTGTAATGGGAATAGTAAGTACAGACCTTCAATAGATCAGATTACATTAGCTGTTCATTTGCAGTTTGATTTGCCAGGAATATTTTCTCAGAAAGTAAAGCTTTGATTTTTCAGTTTCAGCAAAACTCTTTAATCATTTAAGTACAGAAGCAGAGGGAAAAGGGACTTAACAAAGATATTTTCAGTTCCATCAATTGAACATTCAAAACTTTTGTTTTCCTCCTGCTTTGGATACTTTTCTATTAGATGTTTGAAAGAGGTGAAACTGCTCAAAAAGGAGGTCCTTGTGCCTTTTGCTAGACCAAAACACAGCCATTCACAACCACAGGGCAAAATGGGTCCTCATCTCGTGGTCTTGGAAAAGATTCCAGCTGCACTTGTGTTTGCTGGCTCTGTTAGCAGTTGCCTGTATTTTGGCTGTACAATGAGAGGAATGGGAGGACGACATGACTGGGAAAGAGAGCAGCAGGGATTAATGTGTCAGAAATATTTCTGTGTCCTGGTTCTGGCTGGCTGTGTGCATCTGAGTGACCTTTAGAAAAGAAAATGGCAAGTAAGAGGGCAGGGAACAGGTTCTGCCAGTCTAGATGCGGGACAGTAGTTGGCTGCTGTCCATCTATAGCAGGTTTTTTTACATTTCTGCTTTTAAGCATCTATGAGTACCGTAATATTTAGGATAATGTATCTGATCTATTACACATCTAATGTGTCATTTGTGTTCGTCTAAATACCATTTATCTGATAAAAATGTAACAATTTATGGTGTGTCTTTAAAAGTAGATGAGAAGAAAGATGGATGTTTGTATAATTTTCAGTGGAGATACAGTAAAAATAGGCAAGATGAGAAAAAAAGGAAAAAAATTACGTAAAATACGTGTCAGGAAATGTAAAGAACTAGATAAGACACTTCAGGCTGTCACAGGCAACTTATGAAAGTCAGAGGGAGAATGTAGTGAACCCAAGAAGTGCATTTTGAAAAGACAGGAATTATCTTGGTAGTTACAAGCCAATGAGCCTACCAGAAATACACTGGAAGGATATGAATCAGTGTGCAAGGATTTAGGGAATAATAAAGACATTAAAAAATGGTCAACAGACTTGCATCAAAGAAGAAATCATATCCAGTGCTTTTCTTAGGCAACATGTCTACTAAGGAAGACAGGATAAAGGTTTTCTTTATTTCAGTAAAACTCTTAACAATTCTGTCCGAAATTTTCCTGGTAAACTAAGGAGATAATTCTTTCACCATGTCCAAACGAGAATGAGGAACCTCAGTCTTTATAATTTTAGGCATATATATGGAAATGAATATTTGCCCTTTGATAACTATTTCTCCATACAGAGTTAACTATCCCAGCTCTGTGTAAAATATGAGTAGGAGGACAACAATGTTGGGGCAATACTATACCCAGTAATTCAATTTCAATCTCTTGGTTCCTTTGATTTTGTCCATAATCCTGCAAAGAGGCCGAATTTATTCCCCTCTGCACATGGTTTATTTACTGAAACCTGGAGTTACCCAGTATATCCTTCAAACAAAGACAAATTCTTTCCATCTCAGTTGACCTGCAGATCACCAGAATTTCTCTTCTGTGGAAGTACTTCTTATTTCCTCCTTTGCCCAAATTTCTGTCTGATGTTGGTAGCATTCTCATTTCTACTGGACAGAGTAGCTTTGAAGACCAAGACTGAAAATCTATAATTTTCATTACAGAGAGACTACAAGCAGAGATATGCTGAAAAGTACAGAACTCAATTGGACTCATTTGTCCGGTGGAGTTCTCCACTTAAAAGGTCCCCTGCAGCACCAAAATTGGGAGACAGATGACAAAGTCTTGACCGTACGGCTACCAATGTGTGGGGTCAATGATAACATTTCTTTGTGGTTTTGACCTAATGAAATTAAAACTTCTTATTCACCAGGTTCTTCTCACACCCAAACAGAAATGCCAGAGTTCCGACTGAGAAATAATTTTCTCCAAATTGTTCTACCTCAGGCCATTGGATAATCTGTAATTTTATTCCTCAGCATTTCTTCTCATTAGTACTTCAGGGTTGTTTTTTTCTATACAGACAGGTTTTCAAAGCAGAAATAAAAAAAATAAAATTCTGGTGCTTAAGAGTTATTTGGCAATTACCCAAAATAAGATCGCATGTTGTTCAAAGGCTGCGTTTTCCGGTCTGTATATCAGTCTCTGTTCCATTATCTGTGCTGTGAAACAGTGTCAAGGAACATGAACTGCATAAACAAGAACTTGGAAAAACTTAAATAAGGATGGATTTAAAGTTCAATCAAATTCTCCTATTAATCACCCACTGCTGACAGATCTATAGCCAGTGAAAGATCTGTTTTATCTTTCTGCTAATGCAGCTTAGTCCTTTATAAGCTCTTTCAAGCATTTTCATCAGTACTGAGCTCTGAGGCTTTCAGCCCATGCCTTATTTTGCCATTACAGATTAAAGCATTGCTGACTATGGATTTGCTCCAGATTTGTATGTTCAGGAATCCTCCATATTTCATTTATTCCTTGTTTCAACTGCCTGAACCATAGTCATTAAATTGTGAGTCGTATATTATTGACCTACCTCTAGTCTGATTGACCTTGAATATCAAACCCTGCATGTTTAGAACTGAGGCAGCATGTACATATTGCTAGTTAGTTCATGAATTTAAACTTTGAAAAGTTTATTCTCCAATTTTAGCAATATATGTGCTTCAAAACTGAGGCAATTTATTCATATAAACTAAAAAAAAAATAGCTGTGAAAAAAATCAGTCTTTCCATTTATCTTAGTTTTAAAGAAAAATAAAGTTAATGGGAATCATGTACTCCTATTTAGATCTGGAACACCTCTTCTGTGAAGAAAGGATGAGAGAATTGCAGGTTTTCAGCCTGAAAAAGAGAAGGCTCTGGGGAGACTTTATTGTGGCCTTACTGGGTCCTGTTGTGACCCCTAACAGGGCTTATGAGAAAGATGGAGAGATTTGTTTTTACAAAGATCGGAGGTGACAGGACGAGGTGCAATGGCTTTAAATTGAAGAAGGGTACATTTATATGGGACGTAAGGAAGACATTTTTCATGATGAGATACTGGGACAGGTTTTCCACAGAAACTGTAGATGCCCCATCCCTGGAAATGTTCGAGATCAGCTTCGATGAGGCTTTGAACAATCTGACCTAGTGTAAAATACCCTGCCCATGGTCCCATATTTAAAGGTCCCTTCCAACCCAAAACATTCTATAATTTTATGATTCTATGATCCTATACCTCGTGAGCCATTTCAAGTATTTACTGCATATTATTGAGTAATTTTTTTTCAGCATGAGTCTTGCATTTTTCTAGACTTAAAAAAAATCAACATTTACACAATGAAGTTACTAATAAAGCAGCAAAGAATTGAACATTACTGCATCTGCTCCCAGAAGATCATTCTCTAATATTTAATGCTGTAACTATTTTTAAAACTCACTTGTTTTATAGTCCTTCAGAAATATGAGCATGATATCGAAATTACTTCTGGGGAAAAGCTGTGTGCTCACAGATAGTGTTTATATCTAGCTGGCATTTTGAAGGTTTACAAAACCCCCCCAATATCTAAACCTTTGGTCTTATTGAAGAAATAAACTTGCATTTGGCAAACTGCTAGCTAAGGTTGTTTGAATATGATGCTTTTGTCCAGGTGAGTGTCTCTGTCCATGACAGATTTGCTGGGTTGGACATGAATGGTTTAGAGCAGCCTTAGACAGATAGGCTGGCATTAGTAAATTTACACTGGCAAGAGATTACAGATTTAGAACTGTGAATGAATTCATTTTGTTCTTAATCAGACTGTAGTAATTGTGGTCAACAGCTCTGCTTTTTTTACAAGCTGTCAGCACAACTACCCAGCATTTGGTATTCTGAACAGTGGAGTAACGGACAGTGTGTATGTTTGTAGTACTCTGTAAGTAAAAAAACAGGTCTTAAAAGACTGTGAATGCAAACACATATGTGACATAGCAGTTCTTACTGAATTCTGATCTTTTCCTTATGGCCTATTTTTCTAAGAGCACTTGGCATATGAGGCAGGAAATGTTACAAGAGTTTAGAAAGATTTGCTTTGCTTACTGACATGTAATCAAAATAACAAAACCCACATCTGACATCAAGTTCATATGATTTTGCAAAGGAACAGAAATCAGGTAGAACTTAGATCTACTAATTTGCTACTGGTCTACACTTATCCAATAGGACCTGACGAATTTCAATGAAGGGCTTCTAATGAAAAACTGAACCTCTATTTCTGAAAATGCTGGAAAAATAAAAGACTGGCTGGGTTGTCAATCAACTACAAATTCTCATTCAAAACTAATTAATCAAATCTATTAGCATACTGGCTTTATTGAAAGAAAAGAAAGTAAAATATTCAAAAGTGTGCTATCCCTTTTCCTAAAGGGAGTCCACCCTCCAAATTCTTGATTGCGCAGCTACTGGGACAGCTGTCTGCTCCTCTCCTCCTCTCACAGTAAGGCTCCAGTTACAAAATGTTGATATCGCACCGCAGGGCTTCATTATCTGTCTTGCTGGATGACAAAGGATCAAACGAGCTGCATCTGACTGGGTGCTATGAGCTGTCATGTGTCCAGCAGAGGCAGCTGCTTCTCTTCTTCCATGGTTTTGGTCTTACATAATGAATCCCAAGGCTGCAATGTCCTGATGTACAGTACTACTGGAATAACAACCCTGACAGAGTAGCTAGTTTGCCCAAACCTTTAGCCACAATCATATAATATTCTATGTTATTATTCCATGTTGTTTTTAAACAAAAGGACTGCAACTGTGACAGAAAATAAAATTAAGCATTATCTGCACTTGTTTGTGATCCTTTAAGTTACAGCTCTCAACCAAAGGCCAAACAATTTTTTTCTGACTTTCCATCAGTCTGGAGCTTTTTGCTCAGGATTTCTCATTTGTGTCAGACCCCATGCCCCACTCTTACCCTGCAGCCATGAAAAAGCATATGCAGGCATGACAGGATCACCTTAGATTTCAGAAATCTCTTCACAGCAGTTTTATAAGGTATATATTATAAGATACAAGATATATTATAAGATATATATATGTTAAAAAACAGCAAAGTTTGTGAATATTCTGTGGCTTTAGCTCTAGCTGTCCATCCAGATAAATTGCTTTAATGACCTCTGATAATTTTCACCCAAGCCACTTAAGTCTTAAGTTTTTTCAGTAATTCCTGTTGGAGATTTGGGAACTAGCAAGGGCTGTGGATCATTCCAAATGAGCATTTTGCTCATTGTGTCCCTGTGTTTTGGAGACTAAAGGATTTAACAGTATGTAGAAGGCTTCCCTTGTCCATTTGTTTTAGCAAGACATAACAACCCTGGCTATGTTTAAGTTAATTGTGAAAGCAGAGCATTAATGTGATGGCCAAGTGGCCAAAAATGTAGATAACCAGTACCTTTGCACTAAAGGGAAAAGCAGTAAGAAAATAGATAACATTCAAGAGATGTCTGGCTTGGGTACAGTTGCTGAGACCAAAGAACAATCTGCTCCATTTTCTGAGTAACTAGCAAGTACATGTAATTTGGATTGAATATTTAATAACCTGGAATATGATCCAGTGCCAAAGAGGATTTTTATGAAACAAGAATCCCACTGTAACAAGAAGATACACCTTTTCTTTTCTTCTTCTTTTTTAAAAAGCAAAACAAAACAAAACCAACAACAACANGCTACCATAATGATATTTTATGTAAGCCAAAAAAAGAAAAAACAACCAAAAAAAACCACCAAACCAAACCAAACAAAAAAAAGAAAACAAAACCAAAAACAAACAAACAAACAAACAACAACAAAAAACCACACACACAAAAAAACCCCAAAAACAAAAGAAACAACCAAACAAGTTTTTGCAAAACTTGGGGGAGTTTGGGGGAGTTTGCAAAAGTTTGGGGGAGGAGGAAAAAAAAGCAGAAGTGGAAGCTGGCATTCTTCTAGAATAAGTGAGAGCATATTCACTGTTTATGTATTGTAATAAGGTAAAAGATAAAAGATTGCTATCTGCACTTAAATATTCAACTTATGATAATTTTTAAAGTTTCATTAAGACACAGACCCATTAACTGCTGCAGAATTGGCATTAACATTAATTTAGTAGTCACCTTAAGCACTTTACTTGAAGTGGTTTGGTTTTTTTGAATTGCAATTAATTTATTTGTTTATTTCCTTTTAAATAAATATTATAATGACAATATAATTATAGAAGCCACATTTTAGTTTATTACTTACAGCATGTGTGTGTATGTATACTGTTCTATGAGAGGTACAAAATGTCTGTATACCCTTTGTGTAAACTAGACTCTATTGTATAGGGGCATGTGCTCAAGAAGTTAAGGAAAAAGTCTTTCAAGAGAACTTATTTTGAAAAGAAAAAGCAAATCACCACTGGGTGCCACTGTTCTTCCTTCCAGCTTTGTCTATCACTGCAGAATGATTTTAGCAGTAGAGGCTGTGATCCAGAGCCCATTCAGTCAGTGCTAGAGCTCACAAAGACTTCAACAGGACGTGATGAGAATCCTAATGAACGGGGATGTGCCTCTTGCATAAAGATTATAAAACATCGTTGTTGCTTGTGCAACAAAAACTCTCTGGAATTTTATTCCACTGCTGTACATGGGTTTTGACAGCGACAGCTTCCAAGAGATAAGTTAGTAAGCTGGTCCTGAATTCCTGAGAAGGCAATGACAAATCTCCTGCTCACTTCAGCAGAACCAGGGGGGCAGACTCTTAGAAATCAGTTCTTCATATGTGTAGTGAATGAATAGATTCTGTGTATAGTCTAAGTCCATCCAGAGAGGGGTACACTTCAGAGCATCCATGAGAAACTGTAATTCTGTTTTCCATTCCTTCTAACTGCCAGGCAGTAACACCAATATCCCCTTCAAGGAGGATACACAGTAGCTGCAATTTAGTGATGCTGACATTATTCTTCTCTTGGCTTCGCTCTCCAGTGGTAGTATTGTTGATTTATGAAAGACTCAAGGTACTTAGATAAGCTATTTCCTGGCTCTGTGCCTTCCCTTTCTCTGTCTCTATAGTCTCAAGTTATGGAATAGAAAGGGAGAACATTGTCCTGAGCTTTTAAAATCAGGCTAATGCTAAATGCCTTTGGCATTTGAGAGATCTTTTCTGAATTCATCCAATATTATCTAAATGGCACAACAAAGCTAGAAATATAATGTTCTGAAGCAACTTTAGTAGCTAATGAATGTAAGGCCAGACTTGTAAAGATTTTTAAATGTCTGATGATCCAAACAGTAGGATTTTGAATGCTCTAAGGTCAGTGGGAGGTAGATACATCCAGAACTTCCTGGTTATTGGCATGTTCAGCATTGAAGGGTCCTGTGTCTAAAAGAATTACTTGTCACAAGCTAGATATATAAATATCTATGACAGACGCACGAGGAAGTCTTCACCTTAGAATAGTGTTCACAGAAGTCTATAAACTGAGTGGAATTTTACTTAAATTCAGCCTTGGGAAATACTGATAAAAGCTCTCAGCTCTTAAAAGTAAATGTGTGCCTCAATTCACTGAAGTATAACTGTATATAAAGCATGGTATTATTCCTACAGAACAAGTGTTTTTATTGTCAAGCTACATTTCATCACCAAACTGAATTTGCTCTTATTTGTATAAAAGGAATATTAATTTTATCCTCTGTCCTATCTCATGGAATCATAAAATTGTTAATGTTGGAGAAGACCTTTAAGATCATCCAGTCCAACTGCTGATCCAGCACTGCCATGTTCACTGCTAAACCAAGTCTTCAACTGTCACATCCATGGTTTTTTGAACACTTCCAAAGATGGTGATTTCCCCCACTTCCAGGCAGCCTGTTCCAATGCCTGACCACCCTTTCAATTATGAAATTTTCCTCATATCCAACCTGAACCTCCCCTGGAACAACTTGAGGCTGTTTCCTCTCATCTTATCCCTTGTTCCCTGGGAGCAGAGATCAACTGCCCCCCTCGGCTCCTCCCTCCTGTCAGGGAGTTGCAGAGAGCAAGAAGGTCCCCCCTGAGCCTCCTTTTCTCCAGGCTGAGCCCCCCCAGCTCCCTCAGCTGCTCCTGGTGCTCCAGACCCTTCCCCAACTCCATTCCCTTCTCTGGACACGCTCCAGCCCCTCAATGTCTGTCTTATCTTGACAGACTGATGTTTAGAGCAAAGTGTGGTGACATTGGGTGTTTTGGAAGGTTCTCACATTCCTGCCAGAAACACAAGGACACTTGAGTTTAAAGGCAAATGTAAGGGATTTCATAGTTTTCAGTGGCATTGAACTGTAGGACACAGACATTCCGTTCCATCGCAATCTGATCCATTTTTTAAAACACTTTTTGAACCTGACCTTTAACATCCATGGTATGGTTTAGGCTTTCAAGGATTAGATAGAAAAAATATTTTTATGTCTATCTCCCATTAAAATTTGTTTCTGGGGTCTGTATGTTCAATAATTTTTTGCAAAAGGGAACATGCTTTCGCTTTTCTGAAAATACCTTCTATGTGTTTGCTCATATGTTTCCCAGGACAGAGTATCTCCTCAGTACTGTCTAGAGAGTTCAAATACAATTCAGATGTAGTTCTGCTGTATTCCAATGCCTTCTTTTTGTTATTTTATTCCATCATGAAATGCATAGGGGCCAGGTTACTCCTTGCACTATAAATGAAGACTTAGCTGTATTAATTTCAAGTTGGCCTGATATTACAAGACTCCTCATCTCTTATCTTGAACACAATAATAGATGCAGTTATGCAGAACTGATTCACTTAAAATATGGGGAGAAAGCAGCAATTGTGAGGCAAAGAAAAAGGATTGTTCTAGGTTTAGAGCGAGAAAAAAACTGATGAAGCTATACATAATAAGGGTTATGTACATAAGGTATAATTTTATAGGCTGGTGATTTTGTAAGAGTAAACTATACTAGTGAGGACAAAAAAGGTAAGTCTTTCAAATAGCAGAACGAAACTCCACTTAAAAAAATTATAACTGTGTACTTAAAATTTCCAAGTGTTAGAGGAAGTGGGTATTTAAAAAAAATTTTTAATAAATAACCTGCAATCTAATTGCAGACACTCAGATCATTCATTTAATTTTTTTTTTTTTTCATGTATTGTGCCTGGAGTTTCCTTCCTTTATTTAGATGGGTAAACTTACTTTTAATTAAGCACAGCTGTTTGAGTGCTTTTTAATTTAAAAAAAAAAAAAAAAGTCTGTGAGTGATTTAATCTAAAGGGATATTTGTTGAGTATTAATGTATTCAAATACATAGCATTTGCAGTCGGAGCCAGATAGAACCACTTGTCTTCGCCTTGCAATCCTTGGTGTCACTTGAACTGCTCAAGTGACAACATTCTAATATGAAAAGAGACAATAGGCATTGTTGGCCTCACATATTAATAAATAAGAGCCACAGTGTGTGCAAACAAAGGCTGCTTCCTGGAACACTGCGTCACATGATTCCCAGGGTTGATCTTGATGGCTTTACCCTGATGAGATGAATGAGCTCTATTCTCCTGGCATTAATTTTATACCACCGAGGAAGAGACATACTATTGCATGGTCCCAAATTCTGATCTCAGTTTTGTTAGTGTGATTTGGATCAGAAATGACCTACTGATGTGGGACTTATGCCTGATGTTACCCGTGGCCTCTCTGAAAAAGACTCATATGAGCAGGGAAAACAGACTAAGCTGCCATTGGGAATCTTCGCAGAGCTGTAATTAGCTAGTACAGTCTGTATTAATCACCATAGAAGGGGTGAGAGAAGAACTCTTGAGTATTTTAAGCAAGTGTCCCATTTTTCTTCTGAGCAGGGAATTAATGAAAAGAATAAAGGCTACGTGACTCTGCCTATGGGGCTTATAACCCCTCTGCTTTTTATCTAAACTTAGACTTAAGTCACACTGAAGATGAGTGTTTTGCTTTCTTGCTTGTGTGTTTTTGAGCGCCTTTATTGTCAAAAGGGCTCCCTTTCTTTTTGGATTGTTAAGTTTTAAAAGATTTAGGTTGTCATATAAAAGACAAGCAGAAGTATGACAATTCTCTTAGAAACAACAGTCAGTCTGAGGTCTGTACCCCTAACTTGCTACTTTCTAAATATTTCTAGTACTTATTTTCTGGACTGCTAATAATAACATGAGCATTATTCCTTAAAAAAAAAAAAAAAAAAAAAGTATTTGACAGTGTCCCTTTTAAGTAGGAAAACCTGCTATAAACGGGTTAACCAGCTTTTGTTTACTTTGGGGAAGTTGGGATCGATGACCTTTGAAGGACCCTTCCAACCCAAATCATTCTGAAAATGAGCATGTTTGAGGGTGGTGTATGTGTATGTGTTTCTATACCAAAACCAGTTTTTTAAAACTTCACTATTATTCTCTTCCCCATTACTCACCCATATATCTTGACTCCCTGTTAAAGTGCTACCCCATAACTTACATTATTTGCATATGAATCTAACACAGAGTGTAGCATTGCCCCAGGAGATATTTCCCACTTAAAAGCAATTTGGTTAGAAAAGTAGTTAGAGTTCTAATCATGATGGACAACCTGAGGAGAAAAACAAAAGGAATTTCTCTTTAGGAGATTTTACCAGGAAGGAGGAAGCCTGGAATAAACGAAATCCTGAAATCCCCCTGGGGTTTTTATACTCATGAAACTCTGCCAAATAGATAGCAGAGGTTGTAACTAAAATACACCCTGCTATTGCATTTGTCTGGTACTGATTGACCAGCACTTGTTAATTAATTGATCTGCAGTCTGTTCAATCTTAGTTAACATTAAAGTTTATGAGTTTGTCCAGACAATCTAATTAAAAATTGTGGGGGGTTTTGTTGGGTTGTCTTTTTTTTTTTTTTTTTTTAAATAATTTCCCAAAAAACCCACNACGTCACTAATAATCCAACACTGGTTCAGGCAAGAGAATAAAAAGAGTAAGAGGAATGAGTTCTTACCAAGATTCTTATCATCCTTGAGAATGACTAAACAAAATGGGTTTCCATCCTCTTCTTTGTCTCCAGCCTCTGTCTCTAATGGATCTAAGCTGACTGTTCAAGTTCCAAGAAATTCCGTTGCTGTCGAGAGCCTCAGAAAGTACATCCCAGAAGGTTTGTTTCCTTTTAGTCTTTGACCACTGTCAAACAGACAAGATTAATGCTAAGAAAAGTAGCAGTGGAATCTCCCTTATCTCTGATTCTATCATGAATTTGGACCTGCCTTTGTGTGGATCAGACTCCTGAAGACTCAAGCAAGGCCCTGGCACAAAATAACAGATGCAAGCTACTAATACCTATGTGTACAAATGTATGTAATTCATGAAAGGTCATCAATATGTCCATATACACATATATTATCAAAACAATAAGCATAGGCATGTTTATCTAGTTCTGCTTGTCTACAGTGTCTTTTTCAATGCAACACTATATCCTTGGAAAACTTTCAATGTACTGCTAATACAAATAAATACAAGCCTAAAGAAATGGAGAAAGCTTCATATTCACTGGTAACATGAGAAGTGACAGATTTATGAGTTGCCTAGTTGATTTTTCCCCTGAATTATGTTGACTCCTCCCTCTGTGTCAGTACAAACAATTATGAAGTTCAAGGTCAACTTCACATTAACATTTGAGTAGAACCAATCTTCTCTCCTCTTTTGCTGATACAAATTCATGACATAATTTTAGTTTTTAAGAAAATAAAGACAACTATAACAAGTTTATCTCCACATTTCAGCCACACTGTCTCTTGCAGACACCAGCAACTGTACCAAAGCTTTTCAGGTGATTATGGAATCCATATAAATACAGACCAGCCAGATTTTTCAGTAAATGCTGAAAGTCTGAGACATTGTGTCACATTCCAATCCTACTGAACTAACCCTGACTAGGCAGATTACTGAGAATACTTCAGACACTTCATCAAACTGTGTAATGGCTCCAGAATACTTGATATAAACAAAGATTAGTCCTTGGCTGTGGCAGTACCCTATTTAGGCCAGTGCCCATTTAGACTGTTTTCCCTCTATTTCTTTGTGAGTTCAGGTCTACAAAAGCAATACAGTATTTCAGCTGGTGCATTGCTAGGGGATTATTGTTCTTGACGGGTGGTTAAACATCATTCAATGCGTCCAATGATTGCCCAAATATGCACTGCCTATTGTGTTTTAGTGTTTCAATAGAACACTGTGAGGATAAGTTTGTTTGAAGTAAGGTAGTCTTAGCAGCAGTGTTTATATGTGAAAGTGCATAAACACCATTATTTCTGTAGAGCCAGAAGTGAAATTCCATTTCTACAGCTAGTTCTGCCTGAGCACATGCTTAAGTTTTGTGTCATACCCAGCTGATCACAGAATCATGAAATTGTAATTATTAGTGACAGAGAAACCTATTAGGTAAGTCCTGTGGGGACCAGCACAATATCACGGGCAGTAATCTCTCATAATAAATGTAGTTATACAGCTAATGTAAGTAATTGGAACTTTCTATCTCTCTATCCAGTTAATTCTGCCTGAATGCAGGCTTACGTTTTGTATTATTCCCAGATGATCAGAGAATCCCAAAATCAGAATTATTAGTGATAGAAAAACCTATTACATAATTCTGCCAGGGAGCAGCATGGCATCATTAACACAGTAATCTCTTATGATAAATGCAGTTATACAGCTAATTTTAGTAACTGGGTCTTTCTTCAAACAAATGTATTACTTCTTAGGCTGTTTGTATCTGATGTCACTACAAGAGAATTGTTCTGTAAAACGACTTCAGCTTTGTTCGTGAGGAAGGAACACGAACACTGGTACAGCAGTGCTGTATTTGGAGCAGAATATTGGCTCCAGAGAATGGCAAAGATATAACAGATCAGCTTTTGTTCTTGTTTTTCCAGGCAGGATGTTTGCCTCTGCTAACTAATTACATAACCAATGGCTTTGCTTAGTCTTAAATGTCATGCTCTTGGTGGTGTGAATGGTGTACACAGACACACTTCTGCCTTCAACACACAATATAGTTTGTGCTTCTTTCTCTTTTCCTGTGGATTTTTAGGGCTGGACCAACAATTTATATCATCTTTCATCTGAAACTTTTTAAAGACATATGTAGGTTTTTTCTTTGTAGGAAAATAATTCTAGGCAAAATGATTGTCAGTTAGTCTGTGTGTAGCAATAGAGCCACACATAAATCTGTATGTTGTGTCATGTACATGTTGGCCTGCCTTTGGCTATGGTCAGTAGACCAAGCAGCTTATCTGAGGCTTTCTAAACCAGTAAATCATTGTATTATTCCACACATTAACGCAGAAAACCAGGTGGCTGGTGGACCAGCCTGCCTGCCCAATCAAGAGATTAAAGAAACAAATGCTGTAGAGCAGAGTGGCTCTACTCTCAACAGCCAAAGGTACCTGAACTCCTGTGGAATCCCATGGCCTGATTCAGTTTGGCTTCGAATCACATCAGCAACAGGATCTTGCTTCTCTTAGCATGGCAATAGATACCAGAAGGCTACCTGCCTAAGCAGTGTTTTCCTGCTTCTCTTGCTGAAAGGTGAGACAATCAAACAAAAGGGTAACAAAGCTGATCCTCAGCTGATCCCTGAAAATCTGGTGTGACCATGTTGTGTTAAATGCTTATGATGGGGATCCGTTCTTCCCTACACATCTGACAGCTGTCAAACTGTTAGGCAGCATTTGTCTGATTATGCCTCTGCTAAATGGCTGCTTAACAGATCTGCATCTTCACAGTCTTTTTGGTACCAACTATAGAAGAGATCCCAGGGAAACCTTTGAAGGTGTCTGTGTTGCCCAGGTTGTCAAGAAAAGGCAGATCTATGTGGTAGCACCTGATTTCTTATTGTTGTCCTTGGCCTTTTCATCAGCTCCCTGCATTGCCAGCAGGTTTCCTGGGTCCTGTTACCAGTTCCTGATATTCTAACTCAACACTGTACAGTAGAGTTTTGCTGTGGGAGATTAAAACCCTCATTCTAAGAACCCAGATTCTGATACAATCCTCCTTTAAATGTGAAAAAAACCCAGATTCACCACTTTCTTTTTTTGAGGCTGATGTGATCTGTTTCACTGAATAGCTGGCAGCAGAATGCAGGCAGAGAAACTGGCAGCTGGAGATGGAACTGAAAAACTGAACATATGAATTTTAGTTCTCTCCTGATAAGGCTATCTGGGTCACAGATCAGCAAGGCAGGAGGAACCTGTGTTTGGAAGCCTGTACTTGGAGAAGCTTATGGAAGATGTGGGAGGAAAATGAAGTGTCAGGTTTTGTGTAGTGTCTGCACATTTTCTCAGTGATTATCTTTTATTATCAGTATTCAGAAAGAGTAATTTGAGGTCTGCCCTAGACCTCAGGGCATGGTGGCAAGGTTGACACAGATAATTTTGGGGTGCAGCAAAGACAGAATCATAAAAATACCAGTCCACCCTCGTAACACCTGCAAGAATTAAATGTCACTTCACTGTGTGCAGTCACTTAATCTCAGGGACACGTATGCTACACAATAGCAACTGTTAATAGAACTAGTAGGATAATTTTAGTAGATGGATTGAAGCCAGGACACTGGGATTTACATGCACACATTTTACAGTGCTGAAAACAACACCTAGATCTTTAAATATCCATAAATAAAAAAGGACTGAAGTTTTTGTTGGTCTGAAAGATGACCTAGAGCATAACATGCTAAAATTTTTAATAAGTGGTGATTTAGCAATAATTTCAGAATAATACCACCTTGTTTTGCTTGCTCTGGCCTGCTTCCATCCCGTATGAGTTTGGAGGGTATTGCACTCCAGATGTGTTAACACATGGCCTAAATACAGACTAAAATGCAAGTCAAAGACACCAACCTGATCCATACAGATGGGTTTTAGCAAGTAAGTCTAACTTCATTTAGTAGTCTGTAGAAAAAGCAAAAACCAATGATAAAAAAGACCCCAAAACCAAAAAACAAACAAACAAACAAACAAAAAAAAACCCAAACCCACACACAGAAACCAACCAACCAACTGAAAAAAACACCCAACCCCAAAACAAACCAACAAAACTCCCAAGCTGAATGTATAAAACCTAATCAATAATTTATAAATTTTAAGAAAATAGGAAATGGAAGTACTTTTTCTAGATTAAAAACTGTCAAGTTCACTTAGAAAATAATTAGTACAATTCCACCTAGCTTAAGCTTCCTGAAAGGTGGATACCGGAGTTCGTATCATCTATGTAGGCTCCATCTCCAGCCAATTGAAAGATACGGAGGAGCCAGAGGTCTGTTCATCTTGTTCTGCTTTCAGTGTCTAGGAATTGTCTTTGCTTTTTACAGAGACAAAATTTGATGAGTGAGAATAACTACATGCTCAGATTCCAAAACTGGGGTGATAGCAAGTGAGAGACAAATATCTTAAATACCTGCAAGAATAAGATACAGAATGAGGACATTTACTATTTTTATGACCTGCAAAAAAAATGCGTACAATATTTCAGACAGAGTGTGCAGGGTCATACAGTAAGCAGTTATGCACTGAAGGAATATTTCTCTTGGTTGTCTGATGCAAAGTAAAACAGAATATAATGTGATAGAGATCTGTATCATTGAATTTTTTTGTACTAGCAATATTAATGCTTTTGACCACTGTTATCTTTTGGTGCAAATTTAGGAAAAGATATGTTTAGCGCCTGAGGTGAGAGATGCTCTTGTTT
Source organism: Oxyruncus cristatus (assembly GCA_013399855.1). NCBI lineage: Eukaryota > Metazoa > Chordata > Aves > Passeriformes > Cotingidae > Oxyruncus > Oxyruncus cristatus. Next base: position 308,597 of record VXAY01001711.1, read on the forward strand.
TCACATGGGTGAATTAGTGTACCTCAGGTAGATCTAACAGAGTTACAGTGTGCTTGAGAATATAATACAAATTTGCCACATTCACTATTAGAAGTATTTTGCCAAAATTTTTTTCATAATGAGAAGGCTTTAGGTATTTACATTCATAAAAGATAACATTTAAAACACAGAAAGAGGCCATCGTGGAAGAAGCATATTTAATAAAGAGGACTGGGCTGTGGGGTAGATGAAATCAAAAGTTAACAGGAACTAAAGGCCTTGTATTAAATAAAATATAAATAACACATACTGTAATAAAAAAGTCTTTTATTTGAAAATAATCCTGCTGGACAAGGTACACAGAAGATCTTGCTTTAACTGCATTGCTTTTTAAATCCTGCCATTTGGGCTTCCTGATGCTGACAGTGATTAAAAGTTTTATTATGCCTCTCAAAGCTGTAACTCAAAGGCTAGTAGCTATTAAAATGGTTTCCACAATGATTCTCTGGCTTGTTCAGGCCATAGCCAAAACACAGCCATTATTCAGCTACCAGTGGAATTAATGGGAACTATGGTAGCATCTCAGCTTTTGACTGTACTTTGTCCTTTTTCACTTTGAAACACTGTAATGAAAAATCTTTAGGAAATTAAAAGTAGCTTGTTGAAGCAAGAAAACAGGAACGAAGACGGGAGAAAGGGAAAGGAATTACTTCATGATGTTTTTATAGTTAGACATAACACTTAAACTACTTTGACCAACTCCACATATTTCTGTGTCTGGAAATACCTGTTCTAGGCAGGGGTTCAGCCAGTATTTTTAAAATTCTTTGTTTAGTTACACTGCCAGCAACAGGAATAGTTACTAGTGTAAGTCAGTCCTGGATGAGATTTGTGACCTGTGTATGGCTTAGCTGAAACTTGTATTTGCCTCAAAAGTGTCTCCATTCTTAGAGATTTTGTTTGCTGTAGACAGTTTTCCTCCGTATCTCCCATGTCTCCCACAGAATCTTCCAATCCCCAACAACCAAATCTGGGATATGAGTCAATGTGCTCAAGGACAGGGCTGCCAACTAGACCTAACAAGTGGAAGAATGGGCCGACAGGAACCTCATGAAATTCAAGAAGATCAGATGCCCAGTTCTGATCTGGGATTGAATAACCTGGTCTGACCATGGCTGTGAGCAACACATTGGATCAGAGACCTCTGAACCTCCCTCCGAGCCTGAATTATTTGATTAGTCTCTTATCCCTTGGCCCTATGATGAATTTATTACTTAAACATATAAATAGGCCTAAATAAACCAGTCTAAATTTGGTTTTTTTATTAGGTTGGTTTTTTTTAATATCTCACAAGCCTTGTAGCAGAATATCATACCTATAAGTCACATATGACCTACTTTTCCTCAATGATTATGCTTAATATCTCAGTTCCTTTATCTTGAGCGATACATGAAAGTAGTTTGGAAGAGGCTATGCAGACGAAGAAGGCCAAGGTTGTGCTCTTGTTGTCTCTCTCCATCTCTCCTCTGATGTGAAGGTTTTATTAACTGCCTGACCTGCTGATGTTAGTTAATATGCACCAACACAGTTTTCACCCCAAGCCCTTGTAAAAGGAAAATCACATTCAGTGCATCTTTTTCTGATTTATCTGTCAAATCTGAGCCAAAGGAGCACATTGCCTTTTCTGTCCCTGCTGTGTTCAGTGACACTGGACTGCCACTAATCAAACCAGGCTGTTGGAACAAACTTAAAAACTTCAGAGAAGTTTGTGGCTGATAACAGCCTGACCACATGCCTGACTAGGAAGCTGTTAATGGACCATGGGAAGCTGTTAATTAAAAAGGTAAAGAATTTGAAGCAGATACCTAGTGGTTGTGTAGGCAGTCACACAATCAGTGGTGAGCTAAGATGCCAAACCTGAGACTCACTGGTACAAAGCAGCTTTCATATAATTTTTAGTTTTGTTTAGTTTCTACTATAACATCTGATTTCTACACACTACTTGGGGTGGGGGGCAGACAGACAGTTCCTTGTCTTACAGTGAAAACAAGGAGCAAAATCAGCGATACATCTCAGGCCTTGACCTGCAACCCCAGAAGGCTCACAGAGGAGCAAATAATCCCTTGCAAATAGTAGAAATATTTTTAAAGCCAAATGAGCTTGTGTGAGGCCTCTCTTCAACATCCCCTCCCCACCAGACATGACGGAGACTCTTCCCCTAAATTGGTGCTGCATTTCCCACAGGATAAAAGGCCATCCCTTTTTTATTCTGCTTGTTCACCACTTATTGCACAGGATTTGTTGTGATCCTATCTGAAAGGTGCAACTTGGCAGCAGAAGAGGCCACAAGTTTGCCTTGTACTTGTTGGGAAGGATAGAAGGTTTATGGTGGAGCAGGAGGTTTTAGCCCTTCCTGTGAGGGAACCTTCTGGAAAGTGGTAGCTTGATCCCAAGATATTAAAAGCTACAGGAAAAGCCAATATTCTCTAACCAACACAGTATTCACAATCAGAGCAGAAGGCGTATCTCTAGCAGGCTGTGCATACAGCATGTTTTCATCTATATAAAGAAGTCCATATTTAGGAATTGTGTGCAGCTCCCATTCTGTGAGAAACAGTGAAAAATTGCATGAATATCCAAAACCCAATTTTACAAAGTTTCACACCTTTGTTTGGGGAGTACGGGAGAGAAAAAGCAGCCTGCTGGTCTGCAAGAGCAGCACCTCTAGGCCAAAACCTATATAGGGATGCTAAAAAAAAAAAAAAAA
>VXAY01001711.1:311366-340907 GCA_013399855.1 Oxyruncus cristatus
AAAAAAAAAAAATCCAACACAAAGCCAAGCCTCAGGTTGAGCTTAAAAAGTAGCAGATGGGAATCCTAAAAGGAGAGGCCTAGCATGGATAAAATTATAATTGTTTGTGGTTGTTTTTGTTCAGTAATGAATACACAGACAGCAGAGCACTAGAAATTAATGCTACTTCATCTGCACAACTCCCAACCCTGTGGATGAGCACAGATCGGTACAGAGATCTGTAGTTATACCTCAGCTGACACTGAGTTTTGAGAGGTAATGGGGAACTGCTTTTATAGCCCAAAAATTTATTGCAAAGAACAATTGCTGCCATATTTATCTTGAACTAGATGCCCAGTGACAGCAAGAAGTTAGCTTATTCTCTGCATGGTGTGAATTCCTCCTGTAGAACTGAGTGAGAAAGAGGGCTTACTTGGAAACCAGGTTTTTATTGTGTGCAGAATAGAATTTGTGCGGGAGAAAAAGACAACTCAAATATTAAGCAGTTCAGATCAACCTTGATTTTTAATGAAGGTTTATGTGGGGGAAAAGGGTGCAAATTATATTAGGCCTTTGTGCAGAGCAGCCTCATTTCCTTTTTAGATTAATGGGAAGTGATTTCAACAGACGTTAAAAGAAAATAAGTATTGTGGATGTGATTCTCCCTTTTTTTCCCTTTTAAAAATGCTTTACATAAAATCAAAATATCAACTATATTTTTAGACTGCCAGCTCTAATAAGGCAGAGCTTTAAGACCAAGTGTCACAAAAAGTATCTCTAAATAGCTGCCATTAAAGCAGAATCTTTGAAACAGTAATATGCACCGTAAATGTTCCGGGATAGCTTAAAAGAACCAAGATCCCAAGCCTTGAAAACCTTGAGAACTGTGAATAAGTCTCATCTGTGGTAACTAAAATAAAGCAGAGAATTCTGTGCCAAATCCTTCTTGCCTTAGCTACATGTAGTCATTTAAGGACAGCATTGCAAAACCTAAATATTTGTCTTCCTTGAGACTAGCTATCTAATATTTCCTGCACAACATCTGCACAAAGAATCTAAAGATCCAGTGTGAACTGGAAAAAGGTCTGACATTAATCCAACACATGCAGCTTTTTTTACTCAGGAAAGTTCTTTTAAAATGTTAGGGAAACATTTCATAACTGCAGATACAACTATTTAGTTAAGTTATGAGAAAGGCTAAATTAAATGCAAAAAAAAAAAAAACCCACACACACACAGACACAAAAAAAACCCCCAAAACAAAAACAAAAACAAACACAAACAAAAAAAAACACCCAAAAAGAAACCTTGCTTAAAAGCAGGGTTCACAACCTGGGAAAGATCAACAGGCCACATTTGAGAACAGATTAATTTATCCTTAGCTAATTACCCTGCAAGGTTCAGCTAAGCTGCCAGCACCACTAACAGTCAAGACATATCACAATGGACTGTTCTGTCTGTTTGATAAACTCATTCACTGCACACATTGATTTCTGGCTGTGCATGTACAATAAAACCTAGGCACTCAACAGCGCTACTACTCATCTCATTCAGATCATTTTCTGCCTTTTTGTTATGGCTCATTATTTTCAACCCAGTTTTTCATCATTCCTTCTGGTTTGAGGAGGAGTCTGGCAGCCGAGACCAGTGTGTTCTAGTTCTTGCTCTGCTGCTTATTATTTGTGTAGTTTTAACATCTCTGACTTCAATTTGCCCATCTGCGAAACAGGAATAATATTTAAAAATCTCCAGGGATCTTTTAAACTATAAAGTTCTCACAGTGAAACTTATACACATTGCATGGGAACATAAAACTGTACCATTCAAGAAATACACTGTTAATTTAATTGTAATGTACCATGGCAAGAACACAGTTTAGTTTTCATCTGAATTATGTATAGACATAAAAGCCATCATTCATCAAGAAGTCAGTCCTTTTTTGTCTTTTCAGTATATAGAGACATTAAAAGAACTGCAAATTTTGTGGAAAGGGTTTGAAGATCACACAAGTTTCCTTTTTTTTTTTTTTTTTTTATGGAGACAGTCTGCTTTGAATGAAGATGCACAATTAAATTTAGTTGGGATAGTATTTCTTAAAAAGCCAGTCCTTAGGTGCAGAGCAGCATAAAGCCTTTTTATTCTAATTTCTGGTTTTGTTAAACAATAAGGCTTTAAAGAAAAACAATTTCCTTAAACTCTGAAATAAAATATATCTTGCTGCCTGCAGAATAAGAATGGGTAGTGTACTTTCTTTTTAGGAGTACAACAGAACTGGAAAGTAAACATGCTTCTCACTTGCGAGCAAGGAAAGAAGTACTGATCATTAGATTACAACAAAAAGGAAACTTCAGAAGTTTAAAAAATTATGTATATTACAGGCTGTAATACATTACATCACTGACTGCTGTTTCATAGCAGAAGAGTAATGATCAGAATTACTATCCCCTTCTTGAACCACCTACACCACACAGGGGCTTGGTTCACAAGTGGCTCTGGCATGAACAAAATCCAGATTCTTTGCAGACAGATCTAAAGCAGAGGCTGTGCTCAAGATGTACCCCATCCTCTGGCTGGGACAGATTGCAAGTCCCAACAGTGCAACTTTGTGCATCTGTGGGCTGCACGCGCAACGTGAGTGCTAAGTTCAGAGAGACAGAGTAAATTTAGCCTAAAGTAGAACCCTCAGACGCCTTCAGCTGTTGATGTTGGGTGTGTCAGGAACAACACCTTTGACTTACTGCTTGAATGCTCCTGTTGTACCAAATTTCCTACTTGGACATAACAGAAATATCAATTATTATGACTAGTCTCTCTAGTGTTATGGTAGTATCACTCTTAAAAACCATATCAGAGTTGTAACTGGGATTAAAAGTCACTGGTTTGGCTCAAATTATGGTGAGAGTCTTTTGTGACATATTAGAACAAATCTGCAAAGTTCTTTCTGTTAGGTTGCTGGAGGCTAGTGTTGACTGTTTTGATATATTCTTAAGAGCAGAATAGCATTGTTTCATGGCATTGAAGGACAATAACAACCTTTAGTTAGCCTTTGGAACCATAATCCAGTCTGTTGACATTATCTTTTGGCTATCTTAAAATCAAACAACAGCATTGTGTAATGTGCACTTTATAAGATTACTGTCTTGTTATTAAAGTTCTCAGCTGACCTTATATGTGTAAGTTCTTTGTAGCTGGTCTGGAGAGACCTTTCAGATGAAGCTTTCATCAAATTCTTGAGGGCTATATCTTCATTTCTGCATTAATTCAGCTGCTCTGACACTGATCTTGGATATTTGGGGTCTGACACGTTACAAGGCTCTGTGGAAACCAATCTATCCTCAGTGGTGTTGTCAACACTCTGTTACGACAAAAATTGACTGCACTCAAACTTAACACAGGTTCTTCCAGGCCCGATGTCTTAAGTTCACTAGTCAGAGCCAGAGATATTTGGGAAAAGTATAACAATCTGTAGTTATTCTTCTCCAATATTTCCCTGCTGGCAGTACTAGTCAGCTCAGGAGTAATTTCTTCAGATGTATCATAAGAGGTGGTATATTTTCATTTAACAGATGTTTCCAGACAATTTGTTTAATCTCTTTAAGGCTAGTTTTGGGGGTTTTTTTGATGGGTGGATGGATGCACAACATCTGTTTAACTGCATGTTTAAACTACAGTTTAACTGCATGCTGTGTAAAAAATCTATATTTTTTACTGCATGCTTCTTAATTGCATTTAATGCATATTCATTCTTGAGTTAGGAAAGGCAGTAAATAATCATCCTCTATTTCCTTTCTTTGTTTAATGCATGGCTTTATAGTCCTTAACTGGCAGTCATTTCCGTAGACGTCTATACAGGAAAACTATTCCATATCTTTTTCGTCCCTTTGTCCATTTCTCCATAACCTTTGGTTCTACTATATTGTTTTAAGATGGGGAACATCTTAAAATCATAAGAAATATACACAATATTCAAATTCACACAACATTCAATATCATATATAACAATACTGTGTTATATATGGTAAAACAGTGAGCTTTCGTGTTCTGTTCCCTCCTTTGTTTTTATTGCTAACAAGAACAGATATAATGTTTTCACAGAACTAGATAAACTATCATAAAGTTAAAATCCCAGTCCTGGTCATTATTACTGAATTTGCAGCCACTTACTGTACATGTACATTTAGGATAACTCTTTCCCTATGCCTCGCTTTTCTTTTATCTACACAACATTTTATGGACTAGTTGCCCTTTTCCTTTTCTACTTCCTTATAGCTTATTTTTACTGACCTGAATTGCTGTACTTTAAAGAGAAAACTGTCACTCTGGTATCAGTGGTTTTCTCAATTTATTAATGTGCTGAACAGTCTGTCATTAAGACATATTGTCATTAAGACATATTCCTTTTCTTCACAGGGGCATGAACCACCTGTAACCCTGTTTTGAGCTCTCAGCAGGGGAAGGTGCAAGAAGTTTCTCAGCTCTGAGCAATTTATGCTGCAACAATTTTTTTGTCATTGCAAACAGAGCAGTTACCAAACCTGGTTGAAGTTACACAATGTCCAAAACTGCCATTTCTTCCTGGTTTAAATATTCCTTGTATTGCTCCTGAATGTAAAGGAAGCTTTACAAGAGCTGAAGCCTTATCTGTCCACCACAATCTGTCATATTATCAGTATAACGACTCTAGGAATGACCTCTGTCTGTAAAAGAGTGGCATAAAATAATTCAAACAGTCTCGAGTGTTTGATGCAAAACACATAGAGAAGTTTAATCACGGCCATAAACGTTTGTTGTTTCCCTCATTGTGTATGTGTTCGAAGATCACGTATTTTGTATGCAGTGCAATGGCACTGTATGAAGGGACCGGGATGTTTTTTTCCCAGCATTTTTATTTCTATGTCCTGCACAGATTTCCTGCCTTAATAGGTTATACTGATTTATTTTTGACTGCCATATCCTTAAAAAGTAAAATCTTACTTTTTCATCAAGAAAAGTTAGTGATACTGGAGATGAAAAGCATAAAAGGAGACCACAGTACATGTGGAGAACAGAAGAATCAGGGAAGAAGTGGTCATTTTACAGTAACTAGTTAAATACTTGTTAAAAAATTAAAAATTTAAGTGGTCCAAAACCATTGTAATTGCATAAATAAGGAATATTTTGACAACAAATGTTTTAGACAAGGAATTCAAATTATATTTTACTGGGTTTTTTTCAGCTCTGGTGTGGTAACTAGCTGGTAACTAAAGCATACGAACAGAATAACCCTCGAAATTTGTAAGCCTTAAGAGCAGAAAATGATTTACGTATTCAGACCACTACATACTAGCTCATCTTTACAAAAAGGAAACCTAACTTAGGGGTCAGATTTGAAAGGTGGGAAGTCAGGATGCTTACAGACCATTGAAGAGTGTATATAAAATGGCACATGAGGTTAAAGAGGGCCTGATGTTGTGTTGGTTTCAGCAACATACTGATTTGCCCAGTCATGTTATAAACTGTACAAAGTATGTCTTTACTTTCCTCACCTGTATTTGGCAGTGCCTGGGTAAAAAACGGGAAATACTTTGAACTTAATCTTCCCTCCTTCAAAAATACGGAAGAATTTTACTTCCCAAAAAAGTGCGAGAATTTTCAGACTTAGTTTCACAGAATCAAAGTTGACCAAGTCCTGAAACATTTTTAAGAGTATACCTTTGGAACTGGCTCTGATTGTACTAGTAAAAGGTAGAAGTAAATCCAGTATAATAAAATGGCAGCTTCAAATATTGGCACTTAAAATTACAGTCTATATTTTGGTGCCAAACAGTGAATTTCAGTTTCCTCATTCAAGGCACTTAAATACAAAAATCTCATTCTTATTCTCCCATGTGAACACCTTACATCTTAGCTTTTGCACTTTGATGATAATTTTGAGTTTGTATTTTTTACTTTAGAGTGCAGAATTATGCGTATCTGTAGTTACTGTATTATCACAATTGTTAGAAAAACCTAGGTATCAATGTTATTTTTTTAATATACAAGAAGTTAGCTTCGGAAAGTCAAATTCTTTTGTGTGTTTGTAATCTACTGTTACAGTTGGTTTTGTTAGCTAAAATTTAATATAAAGACTAAGGGCAAACTGACTATATGACTACACACCAGCTCAAAGTAATGAGTTTTTGTTTTCATTGTATTTCCTTTTCAGAGGTTTCTCTTTCCGTACAGCTACACACACAGTCAACTTTACTGTGTCACCACTACTTTAATCAGATCATCAAACCCTTCAGAAATTTTAACCTAAGCTTATCGGATGCTAAACCAAAGCCATAAAATACATTATTATAATATGATGGTAGCACGCATTTTCTAAAGTCTATCTCATAGAAACTCCTAAATGAAAAGCATCAGAGTGGATGGAAGAGCTTTTTGTTATAAACTATAGAGGTTGTCTCTGTTGTTCTCCTGTAAGGCAGGGAGCTACATCCTTTCTTTTCCATGGGGTATGAATCCAGAAGATAAATGAAAATATGTCATTTTGAGCTACAAAGGTAGTACTTTTTCACAGAAATTCTCTCTTCAGAGAGAGAAGGACATTCAGACTGAGAAGAATGACATTTTGATGTACTTGTAGATTGTACTTTCATGGTCTTTTGTCATATGTAAAATTCCTTTAAGGTCCCAGAGGCAAATTCCTTTTCTGTCTTACAAGCGAACATTCAACAAGGGGAACTGTAATAGGATCCCCAGAGTTGTGCAGGTCTGGAGCACAAATGATGGACATTTCATGAGAATGGTATCAAAACTGTCTTCTGAAAAATCCCCCTAATGGGTTCTCTGTGGCTATTGCTGTCATGCTACACTGCAATGCCTTTTTAGCTGAACTATCATTATGTGCCACAGTACCCTATAGAAGAGACAGGTCAGAAGCATTAGTCATAAAAGAGAAGAATAGGAAAATATAGAATTTGAACTACTTTTTTCCAGAAGCACTACCTTTTGTAGAAGCTCATGCAGGTACTAAATAACGTCAAACTGAAACAAAGCGTCTTGGTTTTAGCAAACTTCCTTATTAGCAAATAAGACTTTTATCAATGTCAAAGGGCCCCAAAATCCACTGTTGCTGCTGATTCATCATTTCTACCCTGTCAAGTGGAAGGCTTCGACTTCCAGAACTGACTTTCAGAGAAACAAGTCTTCCCTGCACCCAGAGGTCATTCTCACTTTTCTGTGTGATCTCTTGAGACCTGCATATTGCTTCAGTGGTCTATAAATAACTATCTGGTTTACTTGAATTAAGCTTATTAGTAACGCATGTGAAAATTTATGTGCTAGTAACATGCACATTTCAGGTTCTTAGCAGCCTGCTTTTCTCAACCCCTCTTCTTTGAAGGTTAAGTTTCTCTGCTGTGCTGTTTTATATTTCTTGTGGGTTGGTCACAAGGAAAGAGACTTCTAGCCACTCATTTAAGAATCAGAATGTAGAATGGCTGCCATTCATTTTAGTGTTAAAAATGAAAATGTGCTGGCATATACAGTCTTTTGTTTCCTCCAGAATATTTATGTACAACAGATTTTAGATTTGTTTTCATACTGTAATGTTTTGTGTAAGTAGTGCTTATGACATGCCTTTGCTCTTTTTTAAAGGGTGTGGGTAGTGCAAGTAATCCACTGCTGATCCTGTAGCTTTATGGAATGGACAAGGTTATTTCCAAGTATTTTCCAGGGGCTGGAAGCCCCAATGGACAGAATCACCCAACTCATTTCATATCCAAAGGGAAACACCCAGAATGTGAGGAAATTGCCTGAAATTTTTGGCATTAATTTATGAACTGGATTCAGTGGCATACCAAGGACGTTGGCCCAGCGGGAGGTAAAATTGTGCAGTGAACTACTTCAGAAAAAGGGGAATGTTGCTTTTAGTACAGAGGGTCATTGAAACTGTGCCAGTTAGAAGGCTGGCTTTTGCAGTATTTTGTGTGCTTCAGTGAGGCACACCTTGCAAGTTTGGAGGGTGCTGAATGCAGGATTCTATGTAAAGTATGCAATTACAGTCTTTTCTGAGAAAATAGCTGGTTTAGGTTGGACGAGACACCCTGAAACAGTGGGTGAACTCTGTAAATTTTTCTTCTCTAATTTAATTGGGCAGAAGTGATTTTAGTTCTGCATTTGTGAATTTGTGCATTATCAACCTGTTCTAATCATTAACACTTAGAAGACAGCAGTCAGAGCTATGTGCAACTCTCAAAAGCCATGCTTGAGGGAGAAAAACTTGATACCCACTTCACGCTTTTGTGACTTCACTCTAAGGACATTTAAAACAAAAGGAAAGCAGACAAACTACTTTCAAAACGTCTATCAGATAAAGTAGGGAATGAATGCATCCTGCAGTGGAGTTTGTGTGTGGGGGATTATCCTTCCTTCTCACTATTTCCTGTCATGCATTAGACATCTATATTCTAAGACAAGAAAGAAAAATGCAAAGGAAAACATTGGTATATACCTTAGTAAAATATCCAGATAATTATCTTCCTTTCAAAAAAGCTCTTAAATATTTTTGTGTTCAAATTGTTTTGGCCTACATATATTTGCGGAGTATAGATGTTCCTAGTGAAAGGGAAACCTATGTCTTTAAAGGATGAGCATGTTTTTAAACGAATTTTCTTGTGATGACATAGTTTACATCAATTACTGAAATCTACTAGAATTTTTCTGGAGATACAACATTGTCACTTTTACCTTGCTGAAAATAATCAATTTCAGCATTAGATTCAACACAATGTCTGCATTAAATGTTAAACTGGTCTGACTTTATTGTGCTCATGTAGTAGTCTTCCTGCCACAAGAAGTAACTCTTTGGGAGAAAAAAAAAAGCTAAGTTTCAGCTTGTAATAAGCTTACTGGAGAAGAAAATATGGAATATAACTTAGTGCTAGGGTTTCTGATTTCAGGTTTTAGATGTGTAGTTTCTTTGTTTCTCACACACACCCTTTCAAGTATAGAGTTTGTCTTAAAAATTCCATTTGTTTTCAAATGTGGAACTGTACCTCATGACTTGATATATCTAAAGAGCTGTGATGCTGTAACAAGGGCATTCCAACAGGTCTGGTTTGGCCATCATAGTATTGTCAAGCCACTTCTGTGTTGATTGAAGATAGAGGCTGTTGTAAAACACTCATATTACACACACTTTTAACACCACTGACATTTGATTTAAAACAACACTTGTGAGAGTTTGGAGCCCTTCATCAGTTGACACAGAGGATATTCAAATGTAACATTATCACTTCAATAAATATGCAACTTTTTACTAGTGGATGCTTGAGGCACAGAACTGTGTGCATTTGAAGGCTTCAGAGCTACGCTAAGCAGTTACTAACTAGTTTTGCATATCTGTAAATTACAGAAAAGCCAAGCCTCATTTGTCAGATTATATAGTTTCCTCTAATGGATGTATTTCACTACCATATCTGCAACATATGGTCTTACTTTTGAATGGTCTGCTCGATCCTTTTTACTAAAAACAACCAAAAGAAAATAAAAAAATCAAGCAATAAAGCATCAACGACACTTAATTACTAACTGTAAGGGTAACTAAAAAATATTTTTACATGTATCACTAAACCTAAGGGGATTCTCAGATTTCAAATTTAACTTTGCGCTGATTATTCTGAACTGCAGCAAGCAAAGACAGAGTTAACATCTCTTTTAACTGAGTTAACATGCACAGTATGTGTGTGGGCAACTGATTCCAGCAAGGATGCTTTGCTGGATCATTCTTCATCTCGGTCAGGTTCTTATAGTTTTGCTACAGTACCTAACCCTCACTCTTTCTCCCTAAGTATTGCTTTTTCTGTCTCTTTGGCAGATACGCAATAGCATTGACAAGATCTCTGAAGCACTCTAACAGCAATAAAATCATAGGAGCCAGACACAACTGATCAAGTGGTGAAACAGCACATACGGGGCTAAAAGCAAAGCCCAAATGTGTAGGATTTTAGAAAGATCTTAATCCAGTTCCCTTTGAAATTGTTAAGACTCTTCTCACAGTTTCACTGGGAGGTGACCTTCCATGAGGAAAAGATCATAGCAGTTATTTTTTACAAAGTTGTCCAATTATTGAACCATGGACACAAATACTCTCCCCTTTTATCCCCCCATTTTTTCTTCAGTTGTATAAGTCCTCAATCCTTAGTACTCTAAATCCTATTGTATGATAATGATATACTGGATTTTTCCTATTGTCCTTTTTCAGCAGAGAGGACCATAACTTTGGGAATTATTTACTTAAAAGTTCTTCATTTCTATTCCAAAAAACCAAAAATTCAGTAGACTTTGAAAAACCACAGTTTATACCACCATACACAGTTACAAGTGTATGGGAGCTTAAGTCAGGATTCTTAATAGTATTAGATTAATACTACTTGCATTGCAAGCAAAAAATATGTTTTTTTCAATTTATAATTATACTTAGAAGTGCAGCTTAGGTAAGACACTGCTATGACATTATTGACTTAAGTGTGAGGTTGGCATTTCTGCTCTTTGAGACAATCTTAACTTCTCTTTTTGTGAACGTGACAAATAACCAATATCTTTTTTACTCCAGCGAAGTGCTTGTGCATTTATGTCATCCGAAGAATGCAAGTTCCATCAAAGTAAGCAATTTACGTTCTTAAATTGCTACACATACTAAAGTGCTTTGCTGGGTTGTGTGTGTAATTACTTTTGATCTCTCCTAACCTAAAGAAGGAAAGTATCTATCCCTCATGCATTCCAGAGAAGTATCCAAAAAATTACCAGCACTCTTCCTTTTGAACCTCTTTCTGTTTGCTCCTGTCCCTCTGTAAGAAGCAAGAATTTCTTTAGTCTCAGAGAAAGAAGGCATAAATCAGATCGAAGCCCTTCTTCTCTTGTGACATTAGACTTAAACTCTGCCACTGTACTTGTCTTTGTCTGCAGCAGTGCTTACTATATGCAGAGACTGCATTTAAACTTTGGCAATAGCCAGTAATACAGAAATGTGTAATAAAATTGTGAAGGAAATGAGTATAATGGTAGTTTCCATACCCTTCTGCTCAATTCCCTTTAACACAACCTGATTAAAGACAGACTCAAATGCAGGCAGAGTACTGCCTTTATGGAAGGTTTGGGGAAATTCTTGCATACTTACACGGTTAATGAATTTTTTATGCAATTTTAACAACACTTTATATTTTCCTAGTAACCCAAGACCATTCTAAGGTGTTTCTTTGTCACAGTGAAACATTACAATCCTCCCACTGGTCTATATCATATTGTATAATTGACCCATCATATCAAAACAAAGCCAAATGACATGGAATTTCTTAATTATCCATAATAATAGCAAAAATTGGGTGTCACAGAGACACTACTTTAGACATGACTTTAGCACAGAGGTTTAATTTTTATTTTTCATTCTGATGAGGGACTGGACTTAAATTCTTTGAGTCCGAAGAGATTTTAAAATGTCATGTAGGTGGGAAAGGGTTACAAAGACAGGTGATATACAACCCTTCTGCTCCTGAAAATTTAATCACTGTGAAAGAATTAGGTGAGGCTAGAAGAACTTGTTTGGCTGCAAAGTGTCATCAACACAGCCTGACTTGTTACTTTCCATGCAGGACCTAGACAAGCAGAGGTAGATGAAATCTTTCATCTGAACAGGAATGTACACAATTATGCAACAACTTTTCCCTGTGACTTGACCTTTTCAGGTTAGTTTCTGTCTTTGACTCAAAAAGTACTAGATATTTTCATCTTATACATTAATTTAGTGGTAGCAATGTATTCTCACAGAGGGTCTTTGTGTCATTTACCCATTGACTAAATAATGTGAAACAATAGTCTGTAACCATGGGGCAGCTTGAGTGAAAAAAGGGAACCAAAAAAACAACTCCAAAGCTGGTCAGTTTATTACGAGCAGAAGAGATGTACTTATGGTAATTTCCTTTCCTCCCTACTAAGAAAACCAGATCAAACAAACTAACAAACAAAATTAAACAAGCAGGAAAAAATCATCATGAGAAGCCCTAAAAGTGAAACTTGCTCAAAATGCTACAGTTCTGACCAGGAACAACTGATTTAAAGTGTGTTAGATGATTTAAAATAACATTCTAAAGATTTTGCCAAGAAAAAGATTATACTTTGCCATCTGTAGGCTCTGGCTCTGTGCAAATCATAGAAGAAAAGGCAACCTACCTTGAGTGTTAAAACCATGTAGGTCTTGATTTTCATTCTCTGCCTTTTGGGACACGTATAATTCTGCAAAAAATTCAGCAGGAATTTATCTATTTTTTAAAGGGTTGAAGAAGTGGCTCAAATGTATTATTGCAGCACAGTAGACAAATGGTCACAAACAGAAGAAATATTAACTGTCTTGGTATTTACAAAGATGCACTGGGTATTTTCATATTATGTATTATCTGGTTTTGCACAAATCTTACTATCAGTTACATTCCTACCTAATATTAGTCTTTGTTCCAACAATTTCTGTTTACATTATAACTTAATCAACTATTCTATTACCTTTATTGCTGCTCAATGACTATTTTGCTTAATGCTTGCCCAAAATTGTATCGTTTCTTCCCTGTGAAACCTCTAAAGCTGATGCCAAGTTCAGTATGCTGCATGGGTCAGCCTTTATTTTGTCTCCTCATTTTATTTTTACTCACATAAACAGAAGCAGCTGTCCTAAAACTGCATTAAATTAACCTGATATCTTCCTGAAAGGACTGCCAAGGTACTCAAAGGATCATTAGCAATAAAATTAGGGGAAAGGTTGTCTCAGAGTCTGGCTGGGCATCAGTTTGGTGGTGGTGGTGAGCAACTGATTTCGTTTGCATCCCTTGGGTTTTATTTTTCACTCTTTGTCTTTTTTGTTTTGTTCTCCCTCTCCCCCCTTTCAATTTATTTTTTATTGCTATTATTATTCATTTTTTTAATTATTAAACTGTTTTTATCTCAACCTATGAGTTTTCTCAGTTTCACCTTTTTAATTCTCTGACCCATCCAAGGAGAAGGAGGGAGTGAGAGGTTGTGTTGTGCTCAGTTGATGTCTGTGGTTTAGCCATGACATGTGTTTAGGTATTTTCAAGAGGTCATAAATCTGTTCTACAATGAAACAGATGCACTAATCAAGCAAAAGCAATTTGGCTGGTAAACTGTCAATTTCAAGACTTGACCATAGAAAAATTAAAAGGGGAACACATATTCCTGCAATTTTGGTTGTAGTTACAATTTACAGTTCCCTTTTGGCAGACTTATGAGGACCTGAATTGACAGGTTTCTTTTTGTAGTTCTGAAGCCTCCAAACCGCATCTTCAATGCATTTACTCTTTCTGCCACAGTAAAGCCTAGAAGCTGCCAGGTATTGAAATTTCAAATATCAATTGTGCTGCCCACAAAGCTTTCTAAGCAGATACCTCTTCTACTGTAATTACTGTGCTGAATGGTGGTTCCTCCAGCGCTCTTCTGCTTTCATAGATAAGAAATTAAAGTCATGACTTTAAAGTCCACTGCTGTGGAAGTGAAAATTTGACAGACTCACTTTCAGAAATTGGTGATGTGAAAGAATCTTTCAAAATCTTTAGGTATCATAAAAACTGCAACTGTGACATATATACATCTTATTTTACATGGTTGGTGTTTAAGGTAAAAAGTGTGTGCCTGTGAGGGAGAAAAAAAAATCATCCTGTTTTAGCGAGGTGAACTTTTGCAGAGTGCGCACAGAACTGCTGTTCTTTGTTGGGCAGCCAGCAGGCAAGCCAACATCCCCGTGTATTTGCTTTCTTTATTGTTCTGTACAGTGTTGTGCCAGCAGTGATTCTGGAGGCTGAGTCAGAAGGTGCCACAAACACAAAACCTTGTAACTGTCAAGGTTAGAAATGACTTCTAAGATCATTGTGTCCAACCATTAACCCAGCTCTGCCATGTTCACCAGTAAAACATGCTCCTAAAAGCCATATCCACACACTTTTTTAGAAATTTCCAGGGATGGTTATTCCACCACTTCTCTGAGCAACCCATTTCAATGCCTGACCACCCTATCAGTGAACAAGTCTTTCCTAATATCTAATCTAAACCTTCCCTGGTGCAACTTCAGGCCATTTTCTCTCATCCATCACTTGTTGCCTGGGAGAATAGACCAACCCCCACCTGGTTACAACCTCCTTCTAAATAGACGTAGAGAGCCGAAGGTACCCCCTGAGCCTCCTTTTTTCCATGCTAAATAATGGTGGAAAAGAGAAAAAAGGGCTTAAGTGTTGCTGGACATGATGCTGTCTTTTAGCTCTCCTCAGGATAGGTTAAAAAGACACAATACCTTACCTTTTTGTGCTTAACACATCTTTTGCTTTTGTGAGATATACCTTCAGAAACCTCAGAAAATATTTTTCCTAAGTGGAATGTTGACTTTGGAAACAATCAAATGGGAGTATCCATTGAGAAGTCTTTGCAATTAAGAGCTATATTTATGTTTCTAATTGTGCTAAATTCTTAGCTAATGAAATAATTATGAAAATACAGCATACTCAAACATACCCTTGAATCAAATTGCATAAATAAATACACATTCATTATTACTTAATTTAGTTGCTTATCTATCCAAACTTAGCAGATAGCTTACAAGGACAAGACAAATAGAAAGCAGAGGATATGGTGTAGATTTTATGTTTTGTCTTTACCAAAAACCAGCACAATTACTATTGACTGAAATGATACTAAATGTTTTTACCTTTGTCGTTTTAAATTAACAACAAGCATTTTGCATTCAGACATTTGAATAATGTCTAATTAGAGCACTTAAAAATTAACAGTGGAAATAATCTAAAACAAAAACCCAAGATCAAAGCAGAAATTTGAATGAACTAAAATTTTCCCATGCAGTTCCCACTCAAAACGTTTGCTTGCAATGTAGAACACAGATGACATTTCTAGCACATAGCGCAATGCTCAGCAAAAACATTTAATAAAGACATTTTATTGTTTTTAATGTGATGCTTTTAATGGATGTGACTTTTCTGACCGTGTCGTTTCATCTGACACATATATAAAGGCTACCTCACCTAAACAACCCTCTAATTAATGCCATATGTTAATTAAATGTTAATTGAAACAGTCATTCTGAGTCATCTTTAGAATGTTAATAGTAATGGCTTTTCCTTTTTTTTTTTTTTTTACTATTTTTTCCCAAGAAAAAAATCCTGCAAGGACAATATACAATTCTGGGAGTTTTATATTCTGCCATCATTTTCCTAGTGCACCAGTAAACAATGAAGTTACAATCAAAAGTGGAGTGGAAGAGTAAACGAGATATATTTGTGAAATTTCTCGAATATTACAGGGACAAGTCCTTCTAAAATAGTTGGGAGCTATTCTTTGAGATTTGCTGTCCATAGCAAATCACTGCGAAAGAAAAATGAATAGAAGAAGCCAAGAAACTTTCTTTACTGGTAGAAGCACAAAATTTCCTCACAGTAATTCTGTATGTGGAGGAAGAAACAGCTCTCCATTTGATTTTCGCATGCACACCCTCAAAACGCAGGTTCTTATTAACTCTGGTCTGATTGCATCTTCATTTGGGTGACAGCTTATATTTGGGTGAAACCTCATACACCTGAAGGGCATCCACAGTTTAAAATAGACTTTAAGACTTTAAAAGGGACATTTACACATTCTATTCCCATCATTTTGAAAATGGGCCCACCTAACTTACAACTTTGTAGTACTTTCAGCAAAAGAGGGGAAGCCTCCTTACCAGTTGATGGCCAGCAGGGTAAGAATCTACAGATTGGTTTTTGGCCTCATTTTCTTGGTTTCCATCCTTAAACAGTGCTGGCCCATTCTGACAAAAACAAATTGTCAAAAACTGGCTTTGAATATGTAGGTGTGTGATAATCTGTTTGGAAGGGTTTGGTCTACAGAGCAGGTAAGAGAAATAGTACTGTTCTTAGCTGACGCTCCATTTTTTTGCCATGCTTACTAAGATATGACAGGTCTTGACAGCTAAGTGGAAACCTGTCTCAAAAGAAAATTTTTTAAAAAAAGAAAAAGAAAAATAATTTCTGTGTGATTCTGTGAATGACATTTAAGCTGATACAGGAAAGGGTTCTAGTATACTTGTGATGTTTGCTTTGGCTACTATTACATAAAATATTTCGGTGGTGAAATCAAAGGTTAAATGCAACCGGCAGGAAGTTATAAAGGTGAATTGCATAAGATATTTCTGAATAACAGGCTTTTACAACTCCACTGTTGCTTCTGTTCAGAGCACTTGGGTGTGTTGTACAGTAGTGGTATATAAAATGCAAATTTTAGAGTTTAGTGTGATAAATTTTTCAGGTTGAGATGGTGCACATTTATGGGAATAACTTCTTTTTAGAAGTATAAATGATGGTATTTCATCAGCTTGAACAGCAGAGCATTATATATTGCTTTTTCTAGACCCTCTTTCCTTTTGAGTCCCACCTGTTAAAGCACTTTGGGAAACAACTAAAGGAACTTGTATATGGCTATTGCACAGTTGAAACTGTAGAATGAAATAGAAAAGCACATTTATTGATGCTTGTACATCTTTGTCGTTTACACA
This sequence comes from Oxyruncus cristatus, assembly GCA_013399855.1. Lineage (NCBI taxonomy): Eukaryota > Metazoa > Chordata > Aves > Passeriformes > Cotingidae > Oxyruncus > Oxyruncus cristatus. The sequence goes on from VXAY01001711.1 coordinate 327,928, forward strand.
GTTAATATTTGCAGTGTTCTGTCTAAACCAGTCCAGAGTTTAGTAACCGCCAGTTTAACTACGGAATTGTTGAAATATGAAAAATGCTTTAAATATATTCAGAATCATTGCTTTAACTACACAATGTGAGTACAGATAGGAGGTTTTTCTTTCAACATGGGCAACCCACATGCAGAGCACCTACTGAGATGAGACACTTGATATTTAATATATATCCTTGTTAAGATTTTCCAAACTGAATGCATTCCACGTATTTCTCTTGACCACTTATTTCTGGAGGTTACTGATCTGGCTGATGAGCAGTGGTAACCTGAAAAGCCACCTCTGTGAGTCTCACTTTCAGTGTGTGAGATATATTAAGCTTGTATGACAGGGTAATTAAAAAAAAAAAACAAACCAACCAAAAAAACCCAGAAAACAACATCCAGAAGTCCAGAAGCCACACTGTGAAGAGGAATGCCTTTCAGTGCTATCAAATAACAAATTGTACATTGTGAGATGTATAGCAGTTATTAAACAGCTTAGAAGAGTAAGGGAAGATCTTCCACTGAAATTGGTAGAAGGAATTCTAATAAGCAGATTCAGCTCATTTCCTAATCATCTGTAAACATAATAAAATAAATACATAAATGATCACTTGGTGCTAGTCACTATGAAAGGCAGGGAAGTAATTTTAACTCTCTAATCATTTTTAGCATTTGGTTTAATTCTGACCTATCACTGGCAGCTTTTCTCTATTGTATTAAACACCTTGTTAACACTAAGATTTTGCAGATCTTCCAGGAGAAGAGGGAGAGAGTCCTTCTTGGTGTGACAGATCACACTGAAGTAGTATTGAGATTATGCAGACATCACATTTCCTATGGCATTTTTCATTCAAATACAAGTCCCACAGGATTTGGGCTTTGATGATCCTTCTGACTCAGGATATTCTATGATTCTATGACTGGCTGGAGACTGGCTGCTGAAAGAAGGCCCATAACACCAGGCATTATGTAATTAACAACACATAAAAAAAAATAATTCCCAAGACTCAGGGTTTTTCCTCCTAGCTTTCATGTTCTGTGTTTGCAACTCTTTGCAATAAATTTTCTTAGCTTTGTCAACAGTCACTAAGTAGAAAAGCTGGTCAATGAGTATTTACCATAAAGCACTTTGCTTACATACCGAAGTGTGTCATATTAAAATATAATTTAACTAACAAAACAGAACTGGTATCTACCATACTCTATGTTTGGAGTACAAATAATATCTGAAATATTTTTATTGTGCATTATAATTATAAGCTGTTGTTCTTTATTGTGTTTTATTCATTATTAACCGACAACTAACTTTTACTTTTATATAAAATAATCACTCACATTTTAATGCGAAGCAGTGAAACTGCACATTTTCTTCATTTATCTCTGGAGGCAGTGTCAGGGAGAATAGTTTTCAAGCTGTTCATTAAATAGTGTGTGCTTATTAATAGTTCTAATTTGGACCACAACAACACAGAGAATTAGTTTATTCAGCACCTAGCAACATAATGTTTAGAACCACTAACTAAATGCCTCTTATGTTTACAGGAAGAATATTTTTTACTACTGTTAACCATCAAGAAGTGGTAATCATATTGCTGCATTTCAATTCACCCATCATCTGGACATTCTGCAGTTGAATCCCTTTGAACCCACGTAACTTTGGGTTTGTTTGCTGGTGCCTTTTAATTATTGAGTGATAGGTTTCTCCAACACATTACAAGATCCAAACAGAATTCCTTCTTCTGCAGACCTTTTCAGATTAGGAAATCTCATTTGTTCTTACATACTAACCCTGCTTCTGTGGTGCTGGGCTGGTACAGATCAGCCATTCAACAGATGTTCCCAAACTTGACAGCTTCAGGAATATTTTCACAGGATTCCCACTGTTTCAGGGAATGGAATAGCAGCTCTTTTTCTTAAAAAATATCATCTACCCCATTTGTAGGGTGATTTGGGGAAATTGTGACAGATTTTGCTTCTATAAGGTATTCTAACAAAAATATGCCCAGGATTTGAGCTTGTTTTGAACACTTTTAATAGAAAAGGATGATTTTTAATGATTCTGAATTTCAAAGGTTATGACTTAAAACAGATGATGGCAGCTGCATGAAAACCTCGGTGTTTGGTAAGATAAAGCAGAAATCATAATTCTCACAGAGATGCTGGCCTGCATAGAATGATCACTTTATGCTTTACTTGCCTGGTATCAGTGGGTCTGTTTGCGGTGAAAAAAAAAAAAAGATAAGGAATTTCCAACCATGCAGATCTGGGTCCTGAATCATCCCAAGTATAACACAAAACAATTCAAGAGAGAAACAGCCAGAAGACTCAGGGGCAGGGTAGGAAAAAGCTGTGTAAATACAGGCCTAGGATAGAAACCTCCAAATGAAATTATAGAAGAAAATTAAATATACAAAGTCTACATGGGACTGAAAGAAACAGAAGCCAAGTTAAAAACAACATTAAAAGAATATGAAGAAGGAAGGCCAGGAATTTGAATTCGATGAGCAAAATGAAACATGTCCAGTCCTTGACTGGAATTCAGCATTCCTCTCCAAGTGTAACGTTTTCTGATATTATTGCCAGAGGCTCCCTTACATGCAATTTATAAAACAGCTAAGAATTCTATCACATTACCAAAGTAAATTCAAATTTAACTGACAGCTAAGAATGACCCGATCATGTATTTCTTCCCTTTCTTAAAAATTTGAAAGTTTAAGTTGTTGGTTTGGGGGTTTTTAACATATTTTTCTCTACTATATCTAGTCCTGTTGATAGTTGATACAGTTTTCCACAGTGAAATTCCCCTTTAATTCAGATGGAGAATACAGATTACCCATTTTCCACCTATGGATTTCCTGATTATCTGGTGATTCCAGATGTATAAGTAAGAGCATAAATCAGTTTTATTTTGGGCACTAAGCCAGCCTGCCTTTCCAAATTTAGACTGTAATTTTTTTGGCATCTGTTCTGTTTTGATTACAGCTGAGGCACTAGTGGTACAAGTTATGCACGTTCCCTGAGTATGTGCATCATAACAGTGAGACTTAGATTTAGTGAGATTTGGAATCTATGAAATTTTACATAACTTGTTTCTGATTTGTGATGGTGGCTTGAATATTTTTTTTCACTCATAAATAATAATTTTGGTGACTTGTGAATTGACTGTTCATTTGAGTAAATGTGAAGTGGAGCATACTATGAAGGAGAGATTATATACAGGCCCACATTAAAAATGTAGAATTTGATGCATCTGTATGCAATCTTGTCACTGAGGTTGTGTAACTCAGTATATCTCCAAGCAGCAGGAATCATTCACTTCTACATTTACAGACCTATAGAATTTAAATGAAATCAGACTGTCATAGTGTTAAAATCATGGACTTTTTTCTAGGAAAATACCTTTTACTTAGGGGTGCTAAAGCCACCATGTGTTTGTAGAACACATTTGTTGTTGATGCACACTACTAGACAATGTTATATATACACCAAAAATCCCTTTAGAAATATTTACACAGTTAAACTGCAGCATTTTCACATAAAGAATGAATTTCATAGTTCAGAAGCTGGTTTACTATCATTCAAAGCCACCAGAATGCCCTTCTATATGAGAAAAGTACATCTTTGGCAACAGGTGAGTTATCACTGGAAACTGCACAAGTCCTTCTTCCTAAAAGTCTTGCTAATGGTTCTCAGAAGGAACAAATGTCTACACAATAAAAATTAGTGGTGTTAATCCATTAATATAGCAGGATGATTTTAACAGATAAGAAATAAATTTGATAGCATTGCTCGTTTTATTTATAAGACATTTCATTGACAGGCCTTGAAAGTGTACCAGATTTGTCCAGGACTTTCTTCATCTCTGAAGCTGTGTTGTATGTTACTGGATGCCTTACAAACATGTATGTGTGTGCTTTTCTGTCTTATCACCTTCATGACAATTTCATGTTTCCTTTCTTAAAAAAAATGCAATGTGCAAAAAAAGTGAGAATACAGTGCCACTGGTACAAGTAAGCAGGAAACTGACCTCACCATTCTGTAGCCAAAGCTGAACACTCCATGACGGAAAGCAAACCCCTAGAGGTCAGTATAATCATAAACATTAACAGAGAAATCTAAATTTAAGTAATGTTAAAAATAAAATAAGCCAAGGACAGAAAGGAGCTTATGTTGAGGTTTTGACCTGTCCTTGAGTGATCTCTCTAAAGCCATGTTGAATGTCACTAGTGATTGTTGAGAGTGCAAGCCATCCTTGTACATCAGGGTACAAGGTCAGAAGCTTACCTGAGTAGAACTGGAGCTCTGGGAGTTGATCACCTTGGTAGCCAAGAGGCAGGAAAGGTATGCATGGATCAGCTTGGAGGTTTGAGCTTCCAGGTGTGGGCTGGCTAGTGCAGAGGGCAGCGAGGATCATCCCAGCCCTTGTGAGGTAAGGGGGATGGTGTGGACGTAAAAGCAAGCTGGCTGTGGAGAAGGAAACCAACCAGAAAAAAAGAAACTGTGCTTGTCACAGTGGCTCGGGCAAGATGACAAAGTTTCTAAATGTAATGGCCCTGCTATTCAAATTAAATGGATTAAGCCTTTATATTAGTGACAGCTACAGAACAGACATTGTGTTTTGTCTGTGTATTTCAAACACTGTTTCAAAAGAAGTTTTCCCATACACCAAATGGAAACAGATCTAGAACGAAACCACATTTCATAGTATAAACTGAATTGTTCTGAGTCTTCCATTTTAATTTATAAGCATTCTGCACTACATATGGTTGGGAAGCAATTTATAATGTGTCTGTGCTCTAATCTTGCACATTTTGATGGAACAAAAGCCTGTTGATACCTACATTCAGTAATTATATTAAACCCCAGATTAATTCACTACCAACCAATTCACTATGGCACGAAACAGCAGCAACTTTGCAAATGTCACAGAGTCTGTATCTAATTATGCAGCAGATTATTTGGACTTCTGGGTTTTACATGGTTCGCTAAGGTTCCGCAAACATGGAACCCAGGGGAATGTACCATAATTTGATAGCAAAGAGAACAAAGCATGTGCCTTAAAGGTGCTGGGAGTTCACTCTTGTCATGTTCATGCTTTACAGACTTTGTAAAGTTCATATAGAGCAGATTTTCCAGAATGTGTTTAAAGCATTTAGTAGGTGTGTCCTTTATTAAGAAAGTGTAAAGCTAATTCTTCTGTGGTGTTAACAAGTGAGGCCATATACAGACATTTAGGGTTTGGTTCAATTGCTTAGCAAAACTCTCTCATTTCAGGCACTGGAGAATTTGCATGTGTCTGTCAGATACGATACCCCAAGAAAATAAGGAGGACTTATGCCTTTTTGGATTTGCATAAGAATGCCATATAAGAAATCCTAGGGTATCTCAAGTGTTACTAAACGCATGTGTTTAGGCAACTGGTTCAAACTTTCACTGTTCATGTAGTCCCTTAACACTGATGCTCACTGGCAGCATGTGAAATAACTCATTTTTATCCCTTTTGTTGGTATGGACTTATCTCATTACCCCATTACAGTAGTTCTTTGTGTTAACTTCATTAAGTTTTCAACACTACTTTTGAAAACAATGAATATTCCAAAACAAATTGTGTAAGAGCTTAGATAACAATGGCTTCAAAAGAGAACATTAATCAAGACCTAGCCTCTGGTGCCTGAATAACGTTCAAAAGGAAACAACAGTGTTTGTCTTGCCTTTTTTTTCTCCTCTGTTCAGACTGTCCAAACTGAACTTAATCCTGAGGCAAAATGAGCTAAAAAAAATGTTGAAACTGAGTTAAAAAAAAAAAAAAAAGAAAGATGGAAAAAATATATTTAAATAATATAATATCTGAGTGAAAAGGAGAAAGGCAGCCCACACAAGATCCCTTATAGGTTTACAGTGCCGTAACAACATTGACTTCTAGAGGATTGTGCTGATGCAACTGAGAGCAGAACGGGTCCAGTGCATGATACTGGAAAAGCCACTGAATTTACTTCACAGATATTTTTTAAATGTAAAATTTTAAAGTAACTAATGTCCATTGTTGAAAGTACATTGTTGGTAATGTACTTGAAAGGAAACTCTCTGTATTTAGAAAGATATTTTTCTCTTTTCCATTTTTGTGGCTGAAATAAGTAATGTCATTTTTACGACATGACACTTGTTTCAAAAGCAACTCAATATGATGTCACTTAGAGATGATTAACAAGTGAACTATGGAATAAACAGCTAGAAAAGAGGAAATAATAAATTATTAGACTTAAATATTATTTAGTATGGCTACTTATATTTTTGGAGAGCACATGTTGTCAATGAGATTGAAAAGGCACTACTGATTAAATTCAGTTATTAATAGCTTCATTTTTTACTATACAAACCGGTGTTTGTTGTGAGTATTAACTAAACCATTTGATTGAAAAAGTTGCATATAGTCCTGTCCTACACAAAGAGCTACATGTATCAGCAGGATTTCTGTATATTTATGGGGCAAAAATAATGTTCTGTAGGAGTATGCTATACAAAATAACATAACAATAGAGTAATTCACCTTTTTTGCCAACAAGGCCCTTTCTATATGCAGACATTTATGCAAGAAAACAATGATTATTTTAGATCCTCTAGCTGGGCTGCCTGGTAAAGTAAAATGAAAGAAAGACATTGATTAAAATTTTTAATTCTTCATTCAGTATTTACCAAAGAGTCCAAAAAATCTTTTTTAGTGTCTGCCTGTAAATTGGTGCTATACATTATTACCTAATACACTACTATAGAGTGCACTCTGAAAATTAATAGGTATGAAATAAGTATACATATAGTAGTTTAACAGTGTAATATATTTTAAAATAATCTTACATTTTTCACTGATACTTATAAATCAGAGAGAGAGCTGTCTCTCTCCCAGAAACATAAACACACATTTTTTCTGAGAGTAGCACTATATTGATCCTACCTTCTTTATTTTTCTTAATAAATGATACTACAAACTTCAATTTATACATAGATCCACCTGGCAAAGGTAGAAGTCAAGCTGCTCCTGATATGTCAACACAAGAAACTCTGTCCCAGGCAGTAGAGTCTGTGTCCCTCTTAATTAGGTCCTGACTTTTCCCAGGTCATCTGCAATTTGCATGAAGCCCATCATCTTATCGGGTTTCTGTTTCCAACAACTTACATGTGGTATTTTTCATGTATGTGATTCTTCTGGAAGCCCCTTTCTCACGTGTGTGTCTCCCGCCTGTTTTGCCATTATTTATTTTGCAAGATGTTTGCCCTAAGGAGAAGAAAATTGACTGAAAACAGATCAACTGAAAACAGATGTATGAAAACTGGTTTTGTTTTTTGTCTCTGTGAAGGTCAGTGACAATCATAGTGCCTGGGGGAGCAGTTTCCCAGGCAGCCCATTGGGTGACATTTCTTCCACGCTCTTCGTTCCCACAGTTAATGAAGCTGATTCCAAGCCTGTGGAATCACTGAGAATAGTACAGTTATCTCCTCTGTGTCTTAGGTCAAGTCCTTCAAGTCTCAAAAGAAACCATTTGTGAATGGTACAGGTTTATTTTGTTGTGTCTCTTATGAGCAGGGAGAGCGGTTTTATTGATTCATGTGGCATGATCCGGCAAACATGTGACAGTGGCCATGTGCCAGCAGGATTTCAGGAGCACCTGCTGCTCCTGCCACTTCTCCTGAGCTTGTGACCTCAGCTGTGACAAGGAGACAGCTGAGAGCCTTCTGCTCTGTTTGTCTGTGCTATTTCTTCTGCCTTAATCCTAGCTTGTCCTTAGTTAAATAATGTAAAAACTGTGAAGACTTCGCCATATAGAATCTGCATTCCTTGTGGGTTTCCCGTAATTTTTGTAGTACTGCTCTAGCACAAGTATAGTATTAGCCAGACTGGGTAGGCTGGTATTTTTTCCCCATTTGTCTGTATCTACACTGTGGAAGACTGGCAAATCTGACAGGAACAGGCAAATCTGACAGGAACAGTAAAATCGGACAGGATCCATGGCACTTTTCTCCCTCATCTCAGCACTGGTGTTGCTGCATAGATAGAAACAAGAATTCCAGAAGTTCCCCACTGAGGATTCATCATGTCCTTGTACTGTAGCCACCTATACTGAAAGGAGCAAAAAAGAAGAAATCAAGGCAGAAGAATTTGCTGATTATTCTAAAATATAGATGAGTTTGCACTGTTAGTTTGAACAGATCCTTTTTACTTCTCTAGACAGGACAGATGGAACTCTCCCTTGAGCACAAATGGAGCAATTGGTCTGAATAACCTTGATCTAGCAATGCAGCTATTAGGGCCATGATGCTGTTAAAATATGAGGCAGAGCAAAATTTCCAAGTAAGCTAGTATCTTTTATTAGGCCAGAGCCAGTTAGTTCAGTTAGAAAAGACTATCAAACTTGGAGGCACACAAGCCTTTCTCCAGATTTGAAATTGCAGTCTTCACCTGAGTTCTCTTCCGTGTGCAGTATCCAAGAACTGTCCTTTAGCCACACTGAAGTAGACCTTGACTTTTAGAATATTTATATTTCTCCTGCCACTTCTGTTTGACTTCCTTCAGTGGCTGGTTTTGAAGAGTTATATAGGTTTCTTCTCTGAAAGACAGGCTTTATCATGTTATACAGTCAAAATAAAACCCAGAAGCAGCAGTGAAGGTGCTCAGTCTATGTTTTTTTACTGTCTTTCTTCTTGAGATTTCTACAGAGTTGAATGGTGCTAGAAATTTCTTCCTCTTGGAAGCTTTGAACTGAATAGGTTCAGGGAGAAAAATCTCAGTTTTTTATTTTTTAAGATGTTGTATAGGTGTTTAACTGGACAGAAAATTCAGGTGTTTGGAGAGGACTGACTGTTCAGCTCAAAGTGGTGGGGTACTTGTACCATCTAATAATATAGATGAGCAGAGTGATCCCCTCAGTCCCTGAACTAGGCTGCTGAATGGAGCTGTGATATTTTTTATTGCCCTTCCCAACAGCTGCCTTTTGCTGAGGTAACCTATTTGATTTATACCTGTTTTAAGGGAGAAGTTCCCTGCACAGGCTCAAAATCTCTAAAGGAATAGTTACGCTGTTAACATGACTGCCAGCAGCTGGCAGTGAGGGTGCACAACACAGAGGATTCTTGGGCTTATTATTTCTGAGAGTCCCTTAGAGCAGAAAGAAATATTATAGTTCTGCTTTTCTTTTTTTAATTTTCTTTTCCTTTTTTTTTTAACAGAAACTGAATTGCTTGTTCTTTCCCACTCCCCGCAACCACCCCCCCGCCCCGATTTTTGTAGGAAATCTCCTAGAAGAAAACTATGGGTTGCATAAAACTCCATCTGCCCCAGCTGTGATAACCTTCTTGCAGACATTCATAAGGACAGAACAAGAGTTAGGGACTGGGACCTTAGGGAATGCATTTGAAATCCTGCCAATTTAGCCAGTTGCCTCCCACTCCTGAATTAAGCTCCCGTCTTGTCAGTCGAGGAGACAGATAGCATGGCAGTGCAGCAAAATGGGCTCCAGAAAAGAAGTGTTACCACATAAGAAACTGATGAATCTACATTAGAGTATTTGATTTGCACAGGTCAGCAGTTATTTTTGCTTACTTTATAGGGAAGATTTTACATGGAAACAGAGGGACTACCAAAAGCTTTTGAGTCATCTCATCTAATCCCCAAAAACTGTAATTCTCAAGCCTTGAAGAAAAATAAAAGCACTGAACTTCAAGGTTTTGGTGTGGGTTTCCACCAGACAGTGGGATGAGTACAAGGGAACCTGGAAAGACAGTTCTTAATGTTGAAGACAGAAAACATAAGTCTCCTCCTCCCTCCAAACATTTATTTTCCTTGGAAAACAAACAAGAAAACAAAACACATTAAAAAAACAAAAACAAATAANAAAAAAAAAAAAAAAAAAAAAAAAAAAAAAAAAAAAAAAAAAAAAAAAAAAAAACACCACAACAACCCAAACCCCAGAAATCAATATATTTCATTTTTAGCAGTGCAATAATGTTTCAAAAAGTCAAAGTGCCCAAATGCCTGGGGCCTGGGATTTTAAATTACTCCTTTTCAAGAACTCCAAAATTATTCTGAAAGTCTTTGCTATCTCTGTTCTCTGATTTCTGTTTTCTGCTGAAGAGAAACTCAAATGTAGCAGCTTCATATGAAGTTTGAACTCTGTAATTTGGGTAGGAGGTGCAAAATTTGGAGTCTTATTTGACCAGTATTAAAAAATTTGAGAGCTGAGTTAGAATCTTGAGAAAGATAGAACCTTGTAGGATTTTCAAAATTTCCTATGTTCATTTGAATCAGGAAAGAAATTTTTTATGTCTGTTCCCATTTTTTCCAAAGATAATAGGTGACCCTTCTCTTCTTTGAGCTTTAAATTAGCAGTGTCTTTTGAACTAGATCTTGTTCAGGTTGGCTTTCTTTTCAAAAGATCTGCTATTTTTAAATTCAATTTAAAACCTTGAAAATATTCTGATCAATATAATAATACACATATATATTTATACAAGTAATCATAAAAAGGTAGATTACAACAGCAGCTGAAACAGTTCTCTTTTATGGAAGAAGAAGAAAGGATGATGATAATAATAATAATGCCTTATTTTATTTGTTTTGCAATATATTGTAATATAATAAAGTACTGAAAGGTAATGAAACATTCCACTGGGAAAAAAAAGAAGAAAGGAGATAATATGTTTATAAAATTGGCATAAGAGGAAACTGAGAGAAATCCTCAGGTGTCTTTATCATCTAAGCAGGTAATCACCAATTTTTCTGTTAGGACATTTTAGATCTAGATGTGCCTTGTGAAAATCCTTTTTTTTTTTTTAATTTATTTTAGTGGAAGAACTGTAGGAATTTTGATGCAATTTAAGTGTCTATGTGTCTTCCCACTCACTTTGTTGAAGTAGAACAGACAGACAGGTGTAGTTCTTTCAAGATAAAACAGATCATAACTAAGTAGGATAAGCTGAACCACAGCAATGTAGTTCTTGGCCCATGATAACCATACCAGATAATAAGGTGAAAGCTGATAGAATCATCTATATTTACCTTAGGTACCTGATCAATGCCAAGAATAATTAATAAAAAAACCCTGTAAGATTGCTAGAGACACTCAAGTCAAATTATTTTCTTAATACCATGGGAAAAAAAATGTTTCTCTTATACAATAAATTAGGAGATTTTGAGAAAAACTATGATCTAAATATACTTAAAGAATTGGCTGTCCAAGTTTCAGTACCTCAGCATTAAAACAGATAATGAAATAAATGTGAATTGCATAGTTTTTTGTTTTGGTTTGTTTTTTTCCGGTAAAACAGGCATCTAACTCAATAAACCTCAATACAGCCTTCTGTTTCGGTAGGGCAATGGCCTGAAGAGAATTACAGCATCACTGTAATTGTCATTGTCACTTTTTATAACTGTCAGCTTTAAACTTATGTTTGTGGATGACTATTAAACAATATGAACTCAGAAGTACTTTATCCCAAGTTCTGGACTTACTATAATGTCTAGGAACAGCTTAAAGGAAGCTGTGAAGTGCAGGTAGTAAAGGAGAGGTGGTGATATTACTAATATTGTAAGTTTTCAGTTCATATCTGATAATCTGATAATCCACTTCTTTTGAAATGGTAAAAGTTAGTCCTGAATATCTGAAGCAGTCACCAGTTCTGAGGTGTTGGCCATGGTGAGAAAGGATCAAATGTGTTTTCCTGCCTGACAAAGACTGATTATGCCTCACTGGAGCCAAATACAAGACAGAGGTGAGTTAAGAGGTGAAAAAGAAGAATCTTGGAGTGATTTGAGCAGGCCTGAGGCAAGAGGCCTAGGAGCATTTAAGTCTGGCAGATTTAATTGGTTTTTGACAATTAAGACAAGCCCACGAAAGGGCAAAGTTTTGACAGTCATTATGGATGTGACACATGAAGATATGTAACTGTCTTCCACTTATTTTTGTGGTATTTAAACTTATTTTAGTGTCATTTAAACAGACGCTTAAATGTTTTCTTCAATATTGATAATTTGCTAAAGCAAAGGCCTTGATTTCTATATTTTAAGTTGGAAGGGACCTCAAAGATCATCTTTTCCAACCCCCTGCAATGGCCAGGGGCATCTTCCACAAGACCAGGTTTCTCCAGGCTGCACCCAACCCAGCCTTAAACACTCAGGCCAGGCAAGTCTGGCAAGGCTTAAAACAAGCCTTATTACTGCTGAATGTGATAACAAAATACTACTTACTGCTGTGAAAATCAAGGGTTAATAACTTCTCAGAAAATTTCTGTCTCCTGGACGTGCACATTGAACTCAAAGGTACAACAGACACTGTAGGTACCTGAGGTGTCCAGCTCAAGACTGAACCCAGGAAAAATAACATTCTTAGCAGCAAAAATACTTAGGGTAAATGTTCTCAAAACAGCAGAAATTTAATTAATGACTGCTTGTCCAAACACTCCTGGGAACTACTTTTTATATGGGAATGAAAAAATCAGATGGCAGCAGATTGCAGTAAACAAACACAAATCCTCTCAAAACAGCTGGGAATTGTATTTTTCCATATTATGATTGAAAGTGTTCAAACAGCACTACTGATGGTGCTAAAATGATGCTGTTGATAGAAGTGATAAGGGATTATTAGTTTTTCTGCAATTTTTCAAATTACTAATTTATGTTTTTTAATTAAATATTTATATACAATTTTTTTCAGGAGAACAATGTCAAAAAAAGATCTGCAGTGGTCGAAATAGCTAAGATAAATATGAGTATCACAGGCAGATTCTCACGTTGGTTACACAAATTGAGTTCAGGTAGAGCTCAGTTGCAACCTTCTGAGTTGTTGAAGGTGAAGGAATAGGGACCATGACTTATTATCAAGATCATTAAATAGCATGTGGTTTCTTTGAGAATGGAAGAGGAGGCTTAAAAAAAAAAAAAAAAAGCCTAATGTTAGAAGTTAAAAT
>VXAY01001711.1:348919-379342 GCA_013399855.1 Oxyruncus cristatus
TTTACTATTTAAACTATATTTTAAATGGACATTTATCTTATTAATTTATCCAAAGTGTATAAGTCTTCCTTCTGAGTGGGAGCTATTATAGCCTGCAACATACTACGTTCTTATCTGCACTAGAAAATATATTGGCTGTAATTTGTACAGTTCTACCTCTGCACCGAGTTGTAGAATATTGTAATGGTAAAACTCTCACACCTTCTCTTCATTACATGTTTGTTTCCTGATGGTTGGAGTGCAAAGCCCTCCACAGCTCAGCTGTTCCCTCTAGCAGTTTACCTATGGCAGCACAGGCTCACCAACCACACATTTCCACAGCTTTTGCAGCAGTTTTCTGGTTGATATTTTCATATTCTCTGCTACTGTAGGTGAATTTACAATGAGTAGCATTACTAGTTCAAAGTTAGCCCATTTTCCCCTACTTTATTAAATCATGATCCTGTAGACAAGTGGAAAGACAGCCAGGTAAGAAAGAAAAAAGAGAGAGAGAAAATTTAATACCACTAGGGGCATTTGGGGATTTTGGTGGTTTTACTTGGGTACAGTGTTGTCTGAGTTGTGGGCCTGTTTTTTTTCATCTTTTGTAAGAAATTATGAGAAATTAATTTCTTGACAATAAGATGCTGTGTCAAAGGAAAGGAGAGAAGCATAAAAATGACAAATGAGGTGAACATGAAAGTAATTTCAAATTGTTTTCCTCTGCTATTTCAGAGTGGAAGAATCTGTTACTTGTAGATCTATTGCACACTGGCAAGCGGTGGCAGGTTGCAACTGCAGGTGTGTGGCCTTAAACCATGGGGTAAAATAAACACTTTGTACAGGCACCTACTATTGATGAATTGTGTGCACTTGTGTTAACTAGTGCACTTTCAGGCACTGCAGGTGAATGACCACCACTGATAGCATGTAATTAAAGTATGATGTGGAAGCCCTGGTATAACACTCCTTTAGTGTATTTAATTGAGGGATATTTGTCAAAAAACTTGGGGATTGTTTTTTCACAGTCTCTAAATTCAGACAGCAGTGAATACTTCAAAGTCCCCAGCCTTTCAGAATCAGACCTGGGAAACAGGATATGGGATTTAGCATGCTGAGTAGTGAAAAACACCGTTTTTATGTAGACAACTTGAAAAAATAACAGGAAAGCACTTCTTATAGTGCTGAGAATTCCCTAAGGATTTGAAACAGGGATTGTGTTTCTGCAGGTGCAGATGGAAATGTCTTTGAGCAGGAATCACAAAGTAGATTTTTCTCAACAATGGATGATGCAAAAATATATGTTTTGAAAGTCACAGGGACTCCCATTACAATGGTTCTGGTTGCAAAATCTTATAGCTTTTGAGATAAAATATCTACAACAATTTTAAAATACAACTGTTACAAAAAAATCTGGAAGTTCTACTTGTAATGGTCATAGACCTACTAAACTGGACCTTGCTTGCAGCTTCCACTAAGGAAGCACACTGAGAAGTGTGCAGACGGGGATTCAGAGAGCAGGAGTCTGTTTTTGGAAGGCAGAATGTAGTTGTTACACTAGTCAAGGGTGGAAGTTCTTTATTTTCTGACTGAAGAGTTAATCCTTAGGTGGCCTGAGGAGCTGGATTTAGGCTAGGCATTACAACAACAGCCTCTCTGACAGCTGGTTTTGGAACATTGTCTTCTTTTGGTTTTTTTTTTTCAGTTAACAGGGATTAAAGAGACAAAAAACAAAGCCAGAGGAACAGAATTTGAGATCTCAGACATTAAAGGATCTGAAAAAAGATCATTTATCTGGTGAGGAGGTAGTGATGCTGTGTTTTCTGGCATTGTGTGTTTTTCCATCAGGCAGCTCCTTCTCTCTCATCTTCATGAAGCCGTATATTGTGAGTGTCTTGGAAATACATCACCCATTCTGTAATGGTTGTGCTTGCTTTCATGTCTTGTTCTTTGTTCATTACTTTTCTCTTTTGTGAATCATTATTACCATAACTTTGTTCTAAGCATAATTGGGTTGGGGAAAAAAAGTATTAGTGTCTAAAAATGAGAAGAGCTTTATGGTGTTAGTTTTACTGTCTTTTATTTTAACAGAAGAAACTTTTGTTCAGATTAGATGAATGAGAGATAATCATGGTTCTTACATTTTTAGAACTTGCTGAGGTCCTTTCATGGACACAAATTAATTTACCACTAAACGCAACTGTAATTTTATTTTCAGGTTGTTATCAAGAATATTGCAACTAATCATCCAATTTATTGTCTTTAGGAAATAAATGGCCTTTCACTTGCAACTTCAAGCTTTCCCAAAAAAATATTGTTTAGATGAACTATGGATCAGTACAGAACCACCGTAAGCTATATCTGATATTTTTTCTAAAAATGTTAGGTAAGATTGTGACCTATTTTCTAGTAAAATCAAAGCTAAATAGAAATATGTGAGCTAAGTATTTTTATGAAAATATTTTCTGGTATTCGCTTTAGTGCAGACAATATAGTTTTTCAGCATTGTGCTGAAGAATAGGAAATAGAAAACATTGAAATTATCTGTTTTCTTTTATCAAGATGAAAGGAAAATGAAATCACATAAATAACAAAACCATTGAACTATAGAAATAACTGTTCAATTTTTCATATATGTTTTCTTTTAAATTATTAATTGCGGAAGAGTATTCCTCTGCAGACAGTCTTCTGAGCATACTTGATAAAATTAAGAGATTAAGTAATTGCTAAAATTGGTAAACCTCACCAAGTAACTTGAGAAGCTTCACTTGCTCTTTCAATTAATTTTAGTATTTTTACTATTATTTAATTAACTAACCAAAACAATTTGCTTCAAAAAAGGGTGGAAAAGTATCAAAGGCAAAGAAGAAAACTTCTAGAAGAGTTAATTACTACATATGTAAACAGGAAATGTTGGCCACATAGGGGCATGTTTACCGTAAAGACTTGGTGCATGCACTGGGAAGGTCACAGATTTGCAACATGGAGAAACTCAGTTCCTTCTGGCAAGGCCTGGAGCTTTCTAGGAGGAGGTTTTGTGTCCTTGACCTTTATTTATGGTTTGTTGTCATGTATTCTGTGTGGTGAAATGTTCAACATTTCTTTTGTGGAGATCTGCTTCAAATACTGTGTCTGAAAGATAAGTTTACATAAACAGATAAATTGCACAAGAATCGTGGACTTTATTGTGTTTACCACTGAAGCTGATTTCAAATGTATGTATATGGAGTTTTTTCTGTTTGTATTAACAAAAACAAAGTGTTAGTGCCAACCAATAAAAGAACTCACAAAACCTGCTGTGATAGGAACCATTTTTTGAGGTGATTCAGATGTTGCAGATCAAGGCAGCAGCCAAAAAAAATGTGTTACTTTCATTAGTTTAGGTATTTAAATCCTTTTAGAAATCTGTCCTTCAGTCATGTGTACTGTGCTTAGCTATCAGAACACTTGTACCCATTCTTTTGCAACTTGCATTTTCTTTCTGAAGTTCTTCAGGATATATAATTTCTGTGAATCCTATACTTACTTCATATGCTTTCCCTACTGCTGTCTTCCTCCTTTTGTTCTGTCTCTTTCCTCTAGGGAAAGGAATGACTTTCAAGAGTATGGAAGAAGGTGAATACTGGATTTGAAGATCCTCGCATTTGTCATTGTTTAAGGAGCTAATAAATCATCAGATATTTTACCTCATTCTATGGTAAACCCTAGAGCCTCAGGCTCTGTTCCACTCTGTCAGTGTCACCATAGTTGTTAGCTGTTTGCAGTAGTGTTAGCAATCTGTCTTCACTTACTTGGTATCAAGATATGCTGTGGTAAAAAATCCAGGTAAAGGGAAATTAAAACTCTTCAAATACAGCTGGTATAAGTTCAGAAGTTTTCCAGCAGGAACCCACACTCATCAACATCAGTTGCAACTCTTTAACCTGTTTTTTTTGTTTGTTTGTTTTTACTTTTCTAAGAATTTGTGTAACATAGACCAGAGGAAAAGGAAATTTCTCACTTAAGCCAAATGAAATTGAACAGACCTTTTTTTAAAGTTTATTTTAAATGAAAGCCTGCCAGATGGGTCTGTAGAGAACTCACACCAGTTGGGAGGACAGACACTAGGCTTTGTTTCATTGTGCTATCATCTGCTCAAGTTTCACTGTAGCATGAGAACTGCAAAGTTTTTTTCAAAACAAAGTGAAAAGAAGATGCAGCAGCTAGTACAAATTTGGAGTCCAAGGCTATTCTGATAGCTAAAATCTCTTTAAAGTATTTATCAGAGGTACCAAATGGCAATAATGTCAGGATAAATCTCACTGAAACTTCTGAGAACTGGGACTTAACTGAAACCACTGAGTTTATAACGTGTTATCAAATCAGCCAACGGCCACACAGTTCTCAAAAGCAAAATACACAAGAGCATGTTTCCCAGCAATAAACAGAACTTCTTCCTGCTTAGTTATATCACTTACAAATAGAACCCGACAAATTTCAAAGCCAAATCAGAAAGCTGAGTCTTAACGATAAGTTTAATCACATAATTAGCAAGGTATGAATAACCTTGGCTGAGGGAGACACGGTATCGGTTAAGCTTGAAGGAATGCAGCAGTCACACTCATTAGGGAAAGCACTGAAAAATAAACAGAAATACTGGAGTTCAAAACTACTCAGCAGAGGCATTTAAAAGAAGAAATATCAGACTATGCATTTCTCCTCGGGTGTCCTATATATTGAATTCACTGCAAAATTATTGCTAAGCAGTAAATTAGCCTGAAGTTTCCCTCAGTTTTCTCAGTTTTGTTGCCATTGGGTTTTATTTGTCTAGAACACATTTCATGAACACTTCATAAATGTTTATAATATTAAAAAGACAGTCTGGGCAAACTGTGGTGTGATAATTCCAGTCAAGTGGGCAAATTCCGTAAGGACGTTGAGAGTACAAAACTGCATGAGAAAGCATAAGATTTGTACTTTCTCTCGGGTCTGTGGTTGACTAAAAAAGGAAATGGAAATTCCAATAAATGTTCTACCTTGGTCCTACAGCATGGTGGGAGTAATCTCTAGGGGGAAAGATTTTTTTTTTAAATGGAAAGGGAAATTTCAATAAAACCACAGTGTCTGACCCCTGTACAGGATGCCAGTGAGCTTACCAACAGCCTCACAAATGTTATGGATCAGTCAGAGCTGCAGTCTAAGCACTTTTCCTTCTTCTTCCTTAGATGATTAAATCCCACAGGATGGGCAGAGGTATGGTCCTGACCTCAGTTCAGCAGCAGCTCAAGGTGGAGAAAAGGGGAGACATGTTACTCCTGGCAAAGTAAGGGGGTTTTCATGGGCTCAGGGAAGACTTTTGATTCTTGTTTCTACCACTTAGTGGCACAGTATAAAACTTACTGCAATATGAAATCTCATTCATTCTGTGCAATCTGTAGGGATAGCTTTTATCTTCACAAAGAGCAATCCTTTCTCACCACAGCTGCAGTTTGTGCTCCATAGGTTCCAGATGATTTAGAGAGTCTCCTACAGCCTCTACAGTCTCCCCTGCAGTCTCTCCTAAAGGGTGAAGTACAGTCTCTCCCAGCTGCCACTCAGGATTATATTTAAATCTGTTAATTCTTTAAGACCTATAACTTATTTCATTTAATGGACCATTTAATCATAGCATGATGAAGAATGTTTAGGTAGACTTTGTATCATTTTAGGACACAGCAATTGAGTTGTATGAAGAAGGACTTTAAGAGGCTGCTGATACTGTATAGCATCAAAGTGAAGATTGGTAGAAATATGATATAATTGATTTTCCATTAGAGTGCTGTGACAGAAAGTTCGTTGTTAAATAATAGCAGTTTTGATCTTTTAAGGAAAAAGAAGTTGGAAAATGTTAAAAAATTTCCAAAAAAAAATTTTCACATTTTAAATTTATATTAATAATTTCAAAGTAATTATTTGCTTTTGAAACTTCTTAGAGGGTTTCAAAGGAATTTGAATTCCAAATGCAATGTTTTACATTTATAAAATTAAAACATTATGTTGATCCAATTTGGCCTTTCCAGACATGTGAAAGTATCCATGAGCTTGAAACCCAGTTTTCTGACAAGGCATAATAAAGCTTAAGATAGAAAATATGAATTCATGAACTATAATAAAAAGCAAGATTTGTAATCTTGCATAAAGCAGTGAGTAACTTCAGTTAGTCATAGAACAAACACCCTGTAGTCATGTAAGAATTCAGTAAATCCACAGTAGAGTAAATTCAAAGTAAATTTACTTTTAAAGAAATTTCAGAGTCAGTTCTTCTGGAGTGAAAAATTATTATTTTCAAAGCCAAAAGTTATATTCAGATACTTATAGTAACTAAATGCTGTAACCTGCAACTTCATTTCAGGGGTCTTGTATTGATTCCACCGGGAGTCTTGAAAAACTGTGACCCAAAGTGAGTGAAACAGTACAGAACAAGCAGATCTTTGCATTGCTAGGCACTCTACAGGGACAAGCAAGCATTAAGATTCTTGTTTGACAGACACAAAAGATGATGACTCGGTGGAGGTTAGAAGGGCAGTTATGAAGCAGGAGAAACAACTCTGGTCCCACATGCTTTGAAAGCCCTGATATTTTCCATCAGAAATTAGCCAGCTGTAGGAGACCTGAGGAACTGTTCAGGACAGGCTGTGTAGTTTTTGTACAGCAAGCCTGTAAAAAATCCCAAAGTGCAGTATTTTAAATTTTTAGAATGGATTATCTCTACTTATTACCTAAGTCCTGATGAAGCAAAGAGCTTAAGCATCACTGCTACTCCCTTTGACTTGAATGAGCTTTGAGTCAGTTGCTTTTTTGTATTCATACCCTTTATTGTAAGTGTTTTCTGATGCAAAACAGAGTCTAAGTTGGTTGTATTGCCTACTTGCATACCAATGCTGTAGTTGTTGTTTCATATGGTTAGTTACCCAGTCCAGAAGCATGAAACTTGTTCAAAGAATCCAAAGCAGCATCATATCACACTGCTTATCAGCTGGTATCCTGTGCCCACAATATAATGTATGTGATGATATGATCCTGAGAGGAATTTGGTGCTCTTAAACATCGCTTATTCTTTAGAGCATCACTAACCCTTTGAAACCTCTTCGGAGCAATTACTTGAAAGAAATATCCCGCGTAAATGTAAAAATGTTCATTCTGTTTTTCCTATGATTTAGAAACAAAATGTGTGAGTTTGTGCTAGTAATTGCTTCTGCAAGAGAGTCTAGTGTTACATTTGCTTCACTTAATAAAAATTCAGCAGGTTAAGCTAAATGTTTAGCTAGCACACACAGAAAAAAACCCAACCCAAACCTACACAATAAACCCCTGCATTCTTATAGTTCCTATAGAAAATGCAAATGTCAACCAAGATGGACAGTTAGAAATATCTCTAAAATGTATTAATAAGAAACACGAAAGTTAAGCTGAGCACTTCTACCACTGTTTTATTTCACAGGCATAACTAGCTAAACACATGATATAAGGTTTTGTCTATTTAGGATAAACATTTGTTCTCTTAATAATTTAGCTCATTTTTTTATATCTGTTTGCCTCAGAAATGTTTAGTATGAGATGTCATCATCCCACACATACAGACATGCTAATGACTAGTTTCAACATTTGAAGGAAGAAAATCTCAAATGAAAGCATTGCATGAACAGAAAAGACTTTGTCAGTAGGTCTAAACTACAGCAATGTAGCTACAAACATAGCTTTGTGGAAAAAACAGCTTTTCATCAATCCTTGGCTCATAATTGGAATGTTTTTCTCATTAATTTCATTCCTACATGTTTGCAAGGCAGTGAGAGCAAGAGGGATAACGAGAGTGTTCTATCATTAACCTTGGAGAAATATTAGACCAGTCTTTTTACTTAAGCATGATGAAAAAGCACCATTTCCCAAAGACCTAACCAAATATATGGGAAAGGCAGTTGAGACGTACAAACAAGTATGTATGACGCTCCAAAACTTAAAGACTGTTGTCTGAGTTGAAAAATTAACATCATTAATATTAAAGTCCTAAATAAATTGCCAGATAAGTGTGAGAAATATGTAGAAAGTAAATTATTAAGCTTTTCTTGAGCCTTGAATAAAAGAATTGTTAATTTTTAAAGAATATGTCATGGAAAGGATATGTTTGTAAAAGGATGCAGATAACAGCACTTTACTGTGTTTTGGCTCCTCCTAAAGTAAAGTATAATGAGCATGTATCAGTTGTGAGAAAACACAACAAAGGTAAGATAGGGAGGAAGAAGAGGACTAATAATTGCTTTGAGGTGTGTAGAAAATTATCTGTTTGTATAAAAAGGTGAGTCCAGAGGAGAACCATAAACATGATCACAGGGCTGGAGCAGGTCTCCTATGAAGCCAGGTTGGGAGAACTGGAGCTGTGCTGCCTGGAGAAGAGAAGGCTTCTGGAAGATCATAGACTCTGTTCCAGTAATTCAAGGGCTTGTAAAAAGGAGAAAGAGGGACTTCTGAAAAGGGCATGGAGTGACAGGACAAGGGTTAATGGCCCTAAACTGAATGAGAGTAGATTTAGATTGCATATTAGGAGGAAATTCTTCCCTGTGAGGGTAGTGAGGCCTTTGCACAGGTTGCCCAGAGTAATTGTGAGTGCCCCATCCCTCAAAGTGTCCAAGGCCAGGTTGGAGAGAGCTTTGAGCAAAAAAATCTAACAGAAAAGCGCTCCTACTCATGACAGTGCAGTTGGAATAAGAGAACCTTAAGACCAACCCCAACTTGTGTATGATTCTATGAAAACACCAGATGCATATTGGTGGATTTCTGCTCACCACTGATGGTATGAATTATTTTTTATACATCATTTATTCATATTTATGTATTTTTATTAAAGGAAGTAGGGCCTGATCTTAGGGAATTTGAAACTGATGTAAAGTTTTTTCCCTTTTTTATTTTGCATTCATTGTATTCATCTCATGGAGGATAGAAGAGAAAATGCAGGAGAAAGGCCTTAATTACAGGCTCTCTCCCAGACCATTTCCACCTTGTTTTAGGGGTTTGCACGCTCTTCTGGAGGCAGGTGTTTTCAACAACTTTATATAAGTGTAGTTTGCTCATGTCATCTGTACAAAAGTACACCTCTTATAGAACTGACGGTGAAATAATCAATGCAGTAGCTTCAAACACTCATACTTTAGCCAGCTTTATTGCTGTTTTTCTTTCAAGGCCATTGTCACCTCAGGATGTTGCAGGGGTTTTTTTAAGTCACTGAAATAACTCCAGATGTGGATAGAAACCTCAGCATTACTTTCAAAAGCTGACTTTCAAAAGCTGACATTCATCTTAAAATTAATTAGATGTGCGAGGGTTTTGCAAGTTCTGTGTAGGTATGTAATCTCTAAATACCCTTAAAACCTTTAAACACCAGGACCTTGATAAATATCAGTATCAGCTTTCAGGGACATCCTTCCAGGAAGTAATAAACTCTCTGTGTAGAACAAAACTAATTTCTTTGGGACATTTATTGCACATGCTTTCTGACTAAAACAGATAGGTCATTTCAGGCTATAGAATGGGAAAAACAAAGAAGTTTGTATGATTGCTACCTCTTGCAGATTACATAGCAAATAAAAACTGTGTTTCAGAGGTGGTTTAACATCTAAGTACTTAAGCACTGCTGTCAAATATGAATGATTGAAATGTGCATACTACCGTTTCTTTCAAATGAAAACAATATGGCAATACATAGAGAATATACAGAATAATATTTAAGTTTTATTTTTTTAATTCTTGCAAGAAGAAAGGCTCAGCCTGGCATTTTTTCGCAATATAGGATGAAATACTACTAAGCAAACAGCTCCCATCAGTTGAGAACTTTATTTCTCCTTGTCATATTTATGGGTCTGCAGTTACAGTCTGGTAGTTCTCAGAACAATTTATCTCTCTGTAAACTTCTCCACATATGAAGTTCAATGAGTTATGGATTTTCTAGATATGGCATTTGAAAAGTGCTGGTACTACAGCACCTTGAATGAATGATCATTTCCCACTTTCGCCCTGATACATGTGAAATGATTTTCACTTCAGTCACTAGTGTCACACAGTTCAGTCACACACAGAGAAGCCAATAGGGACATTTCCCTCGTGAGTTCTACATGTCTTGCAAGGCAATAGGTCCCTCTTCCATCTTTTCCTTCTTTGCCCGAAGCATGGGAATTTCCATGCAGCTTTCATTCTCAAGGGACCACCCACCCCCAGTTGCTGACAACATTTACTACATACTCACTGTGCATTTCCCAATAAGGAATGAAGCCACATTCTTCGGTCTTTCATTTAGCTTTCACAGTAGCTTTGTTCCACTGACAATGCGTGGCCCTGCCTAGCTGGATTCTGCAAAACTGGCTGTAAAACCAGTTTTAAGGGCAAATGTTTATAAGTGGCATTGCTTACTCATTAAATTCTCAGGCAGTCAGAATCCAGGAACTGAGTATCGTAGCTATGAGTTTAAAAGCAAACAACTGGGACTATTAGCCTGGTCCCCCCAACACCATCCCCACTATTTTCTACTTTCACGAACAGGGTTGTGGTGACACAATATGAAGCCAGCAGCTGCCACACACTGAGTTCTATACGTAGCTCGGAGTGCTTCATATTGCAAAGCAGTGGTACAAGAAAAGGTTCACATAATCCAAATAAAGCATATGATCCATGAACAGGAGTGGCATGGAAGTGGGAACATGAACACTGGAGCTCTTCCCTTTGGAAACGTCTAGAAAAGGGCCCAGAGAGTGCTCCTTAAAAATCACTTGAGACAGGGAAAATGCAATGGCTTGATTGCCTTTCAAATACAAGAATTAGGAAACATCTAACAACACCTATAAGCAAAACTACCGTCTTGCAGGTTCAGCTAAAATAAAAAGGGAAGATAGAAATTGTCATGTATTCAAAAAGTAACCAAAAAAATTTAATGGCAGAACAATCCAGCAAGAGTGATTAAGAGAAGTGGAGGAATCCTTCGAGGGGCAGTTACTAGAGGCTTTGACTTTTCTGGGAAAATATTGTTACTAGGTATCTTCTGTCCTTATTTTAGGTATCCACTGTGGGTGGCCATTTCCTTTATCACTCCAGTTATTTGGATGATTTTCTGCAGATTTTGACGCTGCTTATTAGTGTAATTTTTCTTTTTTTTTTTTTTTAAATTTTAACGAGTATCACTACATCTACCACAGTGGTTGTTATGCTTTGTCACTGCAGGAATGCTAAATACCACACTCTTTCCCAAACAGGAGGGATTTCCAACAGTGTAGGTTTGATTCACTCAACTCTTTCAGCAACAACCATCCTTATTCCTCAGAATAACTGGGAAGTCCCCATTTCTCTCCATTTTGCTACACCAGTGGTAGTGGTGTAGCAGTGGTTTCTGCTTTATGCTTATCTGGCAAAATCAGTGAACAATCTGGCAAACCCTTCACAAAAGAACTGCCAGTTATGTAGTAGCTTCCCTTCACAACAAATCAAGCTAAATTTCTTTAGCATATTTATTCTTATACATTTTAGGGGCTTATTTAAAAGACTACATGTAAGCAGCCATTTCCTTTTACACATTACACAGTGGGTTTTCTCCTGTTTGCAGGTACAGTGTAGCCAGAATTTATCTCCTTGCTTCTTGCTGGCAGCTTCCACTCCTCACAGTACGGAGAGAAGCAGTTTGAGAGGCTACCATGGAATTCAGTCCAATTAAACTTCGTATTTATTGTGATCCTACTAATTTACTCTGCCAGGAGGGCTGAGTGAGCTTTATAATGAGCTGTGTGACAGAGCACCTGTCAATAGAAAAATTCTGGCTGATGCTGATGCTCACCTCAGCTGAGTGCTTACATGGAGCCCTGGATCCTGGAAAGAGGAAGGCCCTGAGAGTTGGATTAAATAGGATGGCAAAATGAGAAAGTTGGGTGGCTTACACCATGGAGCCTTCACCACTTACCATGCACACACCAAAACCTACTGAGTATAAAATCAGAGAGGAGACACAGGGAAGCTTCTGAGTTTTTCTGCGACAGGCTAAGGGAACACTTCTGAAAGTATGTCCAAGGTGACTGGAGAGGGTCTGTATGTTTCAGGCACAACATGTGCACACCAGTATCTGTGCCAGCCTGTGTTATGTCCAGTATTGTTGCTCAACTACATATTGGCTTGAAACTTTTCTTGTCTGACCAACAAACAGTATCTTTTGGAACAAAAATAAACAGATCTTTTAAAAAATAAATAAATACCACATTTAATGTTATGTAGATTCTGTGCAACTCCCCAATTGCTATTTTCCCATTTTTAAAATTCTTTTCATCAGCTATGAACATGGCAATAAAACTTTTCACATTGTATTTGTGCTTTTGCATCCCCTGAGGATATGAGAAAAAATGCACCAGCTAACTGACCTAAAAGAGTGAACCATTCACTTAACCTGCCAGGGGCAAAGTCAGAAAAGCCTCCTCACACTTTTTGGGGTTTGAAAGAGACTAATTATTTTATTTACACGTTCCTGGAAGTAAAGAGTTGTAGAACTCCTACATTTCATGAAAAGGGCACAAACAAATATATCGAAGAGTCAGACTGAGAACAACCTCTAGTTTTGACTTTGCCTTGACAATCCTGCTCAAAATAACAGGAAACACTGAAAAACCTTCTCACAAACATATTTGACAAACATACATATACATAAATAGACTAAAACTTCACCACCATTTATAGGTGCAGTTTTATAACTCCAAAAGGAGCTGAGCCTCTTGAGCAGGCATATTCCCTACAGGACTGAAGCAAAACTCCTATGGTGTGATCACAAATTATTTCATGCCTCAGAACAACCTCCTTTGCTGCAGAACTCTTTGTTTCAGCCTTGCTCTGTGGCTGAGACACCCAGTCATGGGAAACTGCGATTAACCACCCCCCCTCCTAACACACTGTGGGAAGAGTCCTTTCAGTTGCTACCATGGCTACGAGATATAAGCCAAGGTCATTGTTTGTTATGATTGTAGCTGTGCTGAGCCTGTTTTGTTTTGTTTTGTTGTTTTTGTTTTTTTTTTTTAATCGACATCTGTTGCATATCAGGCAAATTAAATCATGTTTGAGGCAGATATATAGTGTAGGATTTTTCTAATGCAGGTGAGTCATGTTGATATTTCTGTCCTCCGTGTGGTGCAATCTCTGATTTTCATTATCGCTCCATTCATTATCTTTAAATACAGAATAACATCTCTAGTTGTCCTGCACCACAAAAGGGATATCAGAATATACTAACTTTACATTAATAGTTTCAAATAAACTGGTAGTTACAAAAGTGGGTTACGTCTGCATGTTTGCAAGCCTCCATGTTTTAGAGATGCATTTTCTAAAACTAATGACATTGCTGGCAATCTGGGCTTGTGTTTTACTAAAGTCGTATTATCCTCTGAATTAATCAGATTTATCAGATTTATTCTGTGTGGATTTAGGATCAGCCATTCACAAGCCATTTCAAAAACAAGATAAACAAAGAGACAGGGTGTAAAAAAATAAGAACCCATCTCTCTATAACTGTAAGGTTGATTTTGGCTATTTTGGATATAAAAAGTTACTTTCGAGTACCTGGACTGTAAGAAAATCTGTCATATATTTTAAATGAGGCCTTTGTTCAAAGGACCACTTCCATGTGGTGAAAACATACCACAGGATGCAAGAAGCTGCTTCAAAGCTACATTCTTGGTTTTTAGGCCCATTCAAACAACAGTGGAGGTAAACATAATTCCTAGGGTAACTTAAAAAAAATTCAGAATTGCTTTATTGTGTGTGAACTGGGATTGTTTCCTCAAGTAACATAATGCTTATATTAGGTTAAAATTGCTGGAGCAGTCTAGCAGGGAGTTTGATACAGAGCAGAAGCCAAGGTAGTAAATAAATGAGATATGATGTAATATGGTGGATAAGAGACTTTTTGGGGGATAGTTTCTTCTAAGCATAAGACAGAGAGCTAAAATACAAAAGGCACAACATATATTATTTTGCTTTTGGTTTACTTTCTATTCCTAAAAGCTGTTTTTCATGTGTAACTTTCCAAAATACATAACAATGGCTATGACAGGTATTTATCACAAAAGAGAAATATTGCCAACATGTGGATTCCTCTGCAGAAAATTTCCTGTACTTCTTCATTTTCCTTTCAAAATGGTGTAAAACACAATGCTTCACATCATCAGATGAAATATGATCAGTCTCTAAACATCCACTTCCTTAAAAAAATTACATATATACACACATATAATCAAAGCTGTGCTTATCTTCTATTTCATGTGGACAGCCATGTAATACGTGTTCTTAAATGCATCCATGACCTTAGTTAAACCTTACAGTGCAGGCTCTTCTTTTCCATAACTTCCTTTCTGATAGTTGTTGACACTAAGCCAAGTGAGCAGAGAGAATCCCTATCTTGATGTGTAATTAAATAATTAAGGACATTACTTTTCCAGGACTGAATAATTTTGTTTAGGAAAAGCACATGGAATAAAATACTTCAGAAATAATCACTAAGTTACTTATCTCTTTACTTTCAAGCTTTAGCATATTGCAGTTTTTCTGAATATAAACAGACTGAAGATTTGTTAGCAGGGAGAACACTGGATGACAAATTCTTGGGTAAAATTATTTACAGGAAGATAGGAAATGAGTCAGGATTCTCAGGAAAAAATAGCTATCTTACAGGCATCTGAAAAAATGTCCAAAGCTTTTTTTTTAAGACGGAGAAAGGAAGGGGAAATGTATCAATAGGAATTACAAATCACAAATTCCTAACTTCCTTCTTAGCTGCATACCAACTTTATCTTAAACTTCTAGTGCTAGGCACCAATGGGGAAAGAAGAGAAATTGTTTAGCTTTATTCAGTATATTAAAGGCTCCTTGATTCAGATGCCAAATAGAAGCTGAATAAGTAATTTTCTCTGCTTCTGAATTTCTTTGGAAATATCAATAGCACTGCACAGAAATGGTTTCTGAAAGCTGCTTCAGGAGCTTTTCATATGCAATGCAGAAAGCATTGTCATATGATAAGCAGAATAATAGAATAGTTGATGTGTGGTAACTAGAGTTTTGCGTGCTCAGAGGAATCCAAAATATTCATGGAAAGAATAAGGAAGGTATCAGCTCAAATAATCACTGAATAACATTCTTTAAATGCTGATATTTCAAAGAAATTGCTTTCTAGTTGAGGAACACAAGATTTCAATAGCATCATCCAGTGAATTCTTTTGGGATGACTTGCCATTTGCATGCAGCAATGAGATGGATGTCTTTCTGTATTCTCAGCTCTCTCGCTTGCCTTGGTATCCAAGAGATATTAAAGAGTCTGTGAGACTCTTGCTGGGACCAAATGACAAAAGTTGCATTCTAGTCAGAAATTTGAGGCAGATGAAAGACAGGAGAATACAAGTGACACAAATTCTCACTTACGAGAGGTATGTTTGAAGATGACATCAAATGTTGATCTTTTGGAGAGCAGGAAGATTATGCAGAGGGATCTGGACAGGCTGGATCTGTGGGCTGAGGCCAATTGTGTGAGGTACAACAAGGGCAAGTGCTGGTTCCTGACACGGGGTCACAACAACCTCCTGCGGTGCTACTGGCTGGAGACAGAGTTGCTGGAAAACTGTCCAGTAGGAGATGACCTGTGGGGTGCTGGTGACAGTGACTGAACATGAGCCCAGGTGGGCAAGAGGCCAATGGCCCCTGCGCTGTCCCAGCCATGGTGTGTCACAGGCCCAGGGCAGTGCCCGTCCCTGTGCTGGGCACTGCTGGGGACACAGCTTGAGTCCTGGGAGCATTTCTGGGCCCCTCAGACAAGAGACTCATTGAGGTGTTGTAGGATGTCCAGGGAAGGGAATAGAGCTGGGGAAGGGTCTGGAGCACCAGGAGTGGTGGAGGGAGCTGAGGGGGGCTCAGCCTGGAGAAAAGGAGGCTCAGGGGGAACCTTCTCACTCTCTGCAAATCCCTGACAGGAGGGGGAGCCACGTGGGGGTCAATCTCCCAGATAACAATGACAGAATGAGGAAATGGCCTGAAATTACACCAGGGGACGTTTAAATTGGGTATCAGGAAAAGTTTTGTCACTCAAAGGGTGGTCAGGCATTGGAAGAGTTGGCCCAGGGAAGTGGTTGCATCACTATCCCTCGAGGTATTTAAAGGACCTGTAGATGTGGCACTTAGGGACATGATTTAATGCTGGACTTGACTGTACTGGGTCAGTAATTGGACTCAATGATCTTAGAGGTTTCTTCCAACCTAAATGATTCTATGATTCCAAGAACATGAACCCTGAGAGAAAGGACTCATTTTTCCATATGGTCTAATTAATTTAAAAAACCCGCACTGGTCCACGTAGTCAAGTTTTAATGGCATAGTGGCAATAGAATCATTACTGCCCTACAGAGAAGTCGGTCAGTTCCTCTGTGTAGTGGAGCTTCCACGCCACAGAGAATAGCTGCTTTTAAGGCCTTTTCAAGATTCGGAAGTTAGAAAGGGGTGTGGATATTTTTCAACCAAACTGTTGTGATTTGCTTTAAAAATTTAACATTAATCAGCCCCAGTCTGACAGCTTTATTTCAATTTAGCAGGTCAGCTTATAGCTTCACAGCCCACAATTCCATTCACTTAAATCAATTGGGGTATTGATCTCCTTCTCTTAACCCTAAGAGAGCACCAACCAAAATCCACAGCTCTCAATCATTATTGTCAAGCTTTTTGAAAAGGTGGTGATTCCCTGGAAAAAGAAGTACATGTCAATCAAATCTCACATACAGAGGCATTTTTGTATAGTACCCATAACTTATTTTTATTGTAATCCTCAGGTATACATGTCAGAAGTAAAAAAGCCAGCCCAAATGGCAGCACAGGCTTTAAAGAACAGTACATTTCTATATACTAAGAAAAAGGGTACACAGATGCTAAATAGTTTGATTGGGTTTTTGTTGGATGATTTGTTGTTGTTTTTTTTTTTTTTAACACAGGCTTGCTTAGGTTAAATTGTTATGATTATATTTGCTGTTGCTCCCCAAAATGCATGTTTAAAACCAGGGTTGCTCTTACATAAAAATAGCATAAAAATTACTCTAACTAACTATTGTCTGATGGTCCTAGACTATGATTTGGTACAGCAGGCAGAAAATTACTTAATTGATTCTCTGTACTCTTCTTAGGTTATTTCAGTCTTCCCATAGCTGCAGAGAAGTATTTTAGGTATGTAACTTATATTTTATATATTCTGTGTTCCCTTTTAAATATTATTAATGGAAAAGAAATACTTAGAGCATTTTTATGTCAGAACAGCTCAATCCCTTCTCTTGCAGTCCTCAGAATGGGTGATAATCACAAAGTAAATCACCAGCCAATAATGTTATGCAATCACTTGGTGTGAGACCTTGTGCCTTATTTACTGTCCATGATTGATATTATGTTGTACATGCAGAGAGACTAATTTCCTCCTAGATTTTCCTCTAGTAGTCTAATGATTTTAGGACTTCTTTTAACATGATTTAATCACCTCCAAAGTCCTGTGTCTGTTTACTCTCACAACTTTTTAATATTTCTATTTCATCTTTGAGTTCTTATTACCATTAATGATCTCCGTCTTGATTGTTTAGAAATGTTGCTTAATAACAACCATGAAATTAGTTGGCAATTTTCTTAACTTGAGAGGAGAGTAGGAAAACATTAAACTTATATTAATTCAGAACTGACAGATTTATAATACTTATCAGATGCTCTTTTTAAAAAAGTTTAGCATGTTATAGGTCATTGGAAAGTCAAACTCTTGACTTCAACAGCAACAGTCATTGCAGTTTATTGCAGATCAGGTCCTATATGTTTTAAGCCCCCGCAACGCAAGAAATGCTCAGTATCTGGGAAAATGTGACTTGGTCAGCATTGCATCCTAACTTATTCTTCAAGGTGTTTGAAAACTGTGACAATCTGATGATTGCCTATGGATTATAAGCAATACTTTTTTTTTTATAATTAATTTTGAATGGACTTATGTAAACTTGTACCTCTAATTCTAGAATTCTGAATAGTATTTAAGATATATTGTATCTACATCTGGATGGAAATGCAATTGCATGGAGCCACAGTCCTGTTTAAGCCAAGTATTTAATGAATTCTCCTTCTTAAATAAATGTCATGGATTATGTTGTTCTTTCAGCCATGTAACTGAAACAATGATAGGTCTCATTAATTAATTAATGAGAAGGATAAGAAAGAAAAGAATCAGCTTATCAATAAATACATTCAACAGTTTAGTCATAATAAGGTGCTCTTGCCACCAGGTGAACTTTCAGGATACAGGATTGAGCAAAACAGGTACAGCTTTCTTTGTAAAAGTAGGTGCTGTTGAAATTTCTTTTCCACAGAGAATAGAATTTATTTTACCTTCTAAATTCTCACAAGGTGAAGCTTGTCAGCCAAATTCAGTTCAAATTTCTGATTTTAAGGTCATGTTTTTCCAGTATTTTTGCCCTTTTAGCTGTGAAAATCTACAAAGTTGAGAATAATTTCTCTAAATCTCCTTTGAAATTGAGTACTTTCCATGTATTATGATATTTCAGTCTTAATTCTGTAGATGTCAGATTTCTCTTTTTACCTTTGAATCAAGAGCATGTTCTGTTTTACCAGTTTAATTTAAAGGCCAGAAAGTAATTTAAAGAGGGTTGGTCACCCAATCACTGTGTACACCTTAAGTATGGCAGTGAGGAGGGAGGACTGTTATATAGTAGTTTTAATGATACAAATAAGCACTAGAGTTTCTTGAATCATCTTTGCTTATACTGATGAGGGTTTTTTTAATATGACAGCAATATTTGAGGACTTCACAAAGTACCGAGTTCTTATTTTGTTGCAGGTTGTGCAAACATAGCAAAAAACAACCTGTCCACTGAAAACCTCTGGTCTAACCTGAGACTGCCATAAAACCATGCAGGGAAGACAAAAGGCCACAGAAAAAATTTGATATCTAATTGTTAAATGCCCAGCTCTTGATTATCTTAATGTGTTTATGTACTCCTCATTAGCTTAGTTGTTACTTGTTGCACTGTTATATTGTTATATATATTGTCCATATATAATAACCACATCTGTGGAAAATTTACCAATGTGATAACCTATGTTGCCTGTATTACAGAGCTGTTACAGACCTTCTCTTGTCAGCAGCAACTGCCAAAGGAACTAACTTGTTTTACAGATAACTAATTAAAAGATGCTTATCCATGCTTGTTACAAAAACAAAAAGCCAGAAAACACTGAGGTCGGATTTAAATAACTTATTAAGAGTAGTACTGTATGAGTCCTACAACTCTCATGTTATTGTAGCATTACTGGAGCATGACTTTAATTTGTCATAAAAGGTAAACCAGACAGACCTGTGCAGCTGGCAAAAATTACAAAAATTAGAAGTTAAATTCCCTTATGTTCACCTTGGCCATATGCAATTTAAGGAGAAAGCAACTCTGTAAATATGAGTTTTCCACAAAATTAAGAAGAAAAATAAGGGAAACCACAATTCACAAAAGTTGTAACTTCATGTTTTATTACGCCTCATTTTCTCTCAGGATGACAAGGCTCCGTGTTTCTGGAATTAAGGTACTAGACTCAAAAAAGAAAATGAGATGTCCTTCCTGACCTCCAGTGCAGGAAATTAGAGTGGTATTTATTTTCAGTGACTAAACTCTGGGTTAACCATGCCCCAGATTAGCAAAGCAAATCATTTGTCCTCATTGGGAAGTGTTTTGCTTTAGCCTGTAAATAACTGAGCACATTTTCAACACATAAGAATCTTGAATTGCAGTAATCAATTCATTGAGACATCACACAACCGAAGAAAATGTGTCCTGTTGATTAAATTCTTGGATGGGAATCAATGGCTTCCTTGCTTGGACTGTATTAACTTTCTAAATATCATCACTGTGGGTTTCATCATGGAAAACACAATGGGTTGCACATGGCTGAGGGAGGCACAACCGGGACACCAGTCACTCAGAATTAACATACAGTACTCTGTGAATCAAACTTTCCTGCAGAAAGGACACCAATTGGGGAAAGTTCAGTGAAAGAAACAGATTAATTGTATTTTTTCCTCCAATTTTTCTGTTTGTATAGGTTGAGAGTTACCTATTCTGCCACACACTAAATTTGCAAAAGAGAAAGAAAAAAACCCCAAAACATTTAATTTGCATTAAAATAATAGGATTCTGTAACGAAAATCAGAAAATATTTTTACAGAAAAAAACTTTTTTTGTTTTAACCGCTTCAGTTACAGGAGGTGTGGAGTTTCTAGAACACAAGCTAAGCATGAACTGTGCAAAACCTTGATACACATGACTTGAACTAAAGGTTGCCTTCATTTACAAAGAGAAGGGTTCTTTGGTGATGTCCTTAAACATGGTGGTAACACTGATGGGGTGCCTGTCAAGTGGATTGTTACAGTGGAATTGCGGTGTTTGAGATGCTCTAGAGCTACAGTGGGTTATTGTACCACACTATCACCTTTTTTTTAATGAGTTCCTTGGTTTTGCTTGTTTTTTCCTACCTCTTCTTATTTCCTACCTCTTGTGTATCTAAAACTTACTTGCCTCATGCTTTATTCTTCCACCCCATGGTGGGTACAGAACATAGCCAAGCACAAGCGCTAGCTTAAAAATGTGACCACTGAGGGCAGATTCTCTCCTCAGACCATCTGCAAGTCTAGCGTACCTCTCTTACTGTTCTTGTGTCAAGAGTAAACATTAGAAGAGCAAAGTTAACAATGTATGTTTCCTATATGTTCATTCTGTGATTCTAAAGTATCTAAAATCAATCTCCGAAGGGTGACCATTTCTATAGCATTCTACACAGATTTCCACTTCCAGAGCCAGAAAAAGTTTTTTACTTGGCATAATTTGGTATTTTGAATGGACACATGATTAAAAATCTTTTTTCTTTAACTAACTGAGGAGCTGGAATCCTAATGTTGAGAATACAAAGAGTGCTGAAAAGATAAATAGCACTGCTCTGTTAACATCTTAATGAACTTACAGGGAAGCCCATTTGATGTCTTAAATTCATATTTCACACATGCTGAACAGTCTTATGTTTCTTTTACATTTCTTTGAAGTCCTTACATGCAAAAGGGCATTTTTTTTCGCCTCAAATATTAAGAGCAGTTGCATGTCTGACTCCAAGCATGTTACTGACTGCTAATATATGGCACACGGGAGAGAAAACACAATGCCAGGCCTTTATCATAAACACCACCTGTTTCAGACACTGTCAGTCACCAGTCTTTTGAACTTCTTGTTTCATTGCAGATGTGGCATTGAGAAAGAGGAAAGGGAGCTGGGGAAGGACAGAAAGATTTCAAGGCAAAAGCTCTAAAAACAAACTCCAGTTTCCTTCCAGCCCAG
Organism: Oxyruncus cristatus; assembly: GCA_013399855.1. Taxonomy (NCBI): domain Eukaryota; kingdom Metazoa; phylum Chordata; class Aves; order Passeriformes; family Cotingidae; genus Oxyruncus; species Oxyruncus cristatus. The sequence continues at coordinate 370,315 of VXAY01001711.1, forward strand.
GGAGTACACCAGAAACGTCCCTGCCTGAAACAAAGCAGAGGGAGGAAGGGTGAGGTTGAATTTTGTGTTTTACAGTCTGTCTCAATTCCACATGAGCATTTCTTATAGATCAGGCCTGAAACATATTTCTGCATCAGCACTGATGAGACCAATTTGTTTCAGCATTTGCTTCACAAAACAATTTTGCAGTTTCATCAGTATACTCTTCGTGGGCCATTTCCAAGGTCCATCTAATCTGTAAGATTTATCACAATTATGAAGGAACACAATTTTCAATCTTAGCCCTTTCGGCAGTGATTTTGGTTATACCTTGAGAAACTGAGTGGGAATTTATTTTTTTAATTCAAATTTTCAAAAGTTCTGTCCTTACATTGAAATTTCAGGAACTGAATTCCAAGTTTTGTAACTCCGTTAGACTTGCTGTTCTATAAAGTGAGATGCAGGCATTTAATTTTTCACAGTCAGTGTTCAGATGGAGTAATTTATCCGTAAGATCATGATAAAAAAATTGCTCCTCTGTGATGTTAGTGTATCACAGTCCAGAAGGCTAAAAAAAACTCATGGAAATTTTATCTCATAACACCAAGTTATGTATATATAAAAGTAAATTTTTTATTATGATAATGATTAACCTAAGAGTTCTTAATAAGAATTATTTACTGCACAGTATAGGTAGTTATAACTACTAGTATAGTATCACATAGTGTGATATTTCTGAAGCAATATTGAAGTAATTATATTGGAGTAGTTATATTGGAGCTAGAAAAAAACAATTATCAGGTAGAGGTGGGTGTTGTTCACCCAAGGATTGGGTGCAAATCTCTCAGCCTCTCAAAGAGGTAACTTTGAGTGGTGTCCCCATTCAAGGGAGGGATCTCAGACACTCCAGGAAGGGGTGTGTTAGAAGACCCTCCCATTAAAAAGTGAGACTGGGCTTTTATAGTGGTTTCATGGTGACTGACTGTCAGTCAGATGCCTCCAGGCCAGCTTTGGATAAGTTATCAGCAGTATCACTTGTTTGTTCCTTTATCAGGTACTTTATGAGCTCTGCCACATCCTCACCTCACTATTAGGATGTTTAACTTTGGTATTGATGAGTCAAGCTGATTTCACATTATTCAAAACCAAAAACCACAAAGACACCCCCTTCTCCACTCATCACTGTCAGGGTATTGTTGCAGTTGTTTCACCCCCACTCCAGGCAGAGCATCCTGCTGCAATTACTACTTTTTATTTTCTCTGGAGCACCTTAAGTGGTGTATCCGGGTTGAAAAACTTGCCAGCTGTTTTTTTCCCCTCTCATTTTGGTTGTATGGATGGAGGGGCATTGACTGAGGAGTTTGTTGGCTTTGGGTTTTTTTAAAGGGTTATTATGAGCTTAGAACAACATATTCACCCTCAGAAAGCTCAACGAACTGGAGTGGTAGGATTCTGGGACAAGAAATAGGACTGATTTAATGACTTGCAATGTTGCTGGCAATGTGCAAACAAGCTTTCTAATTGAAGACTGTTGTATCAGTAAGCTGTTTAGCAGAATAAGAAATAGTATCTTAAGGACACTTGGGCTGCCTAAGGTAAAGCAAATGTTGTAAGACACAATGGAGACTTTGAAATACAGCATTGGCTTGTTATGATTATAATTCATATTTATGTCACTTCAGTTGTCACAGGCTCAGAAAAGCTTTGCAAACTGAGTCATCCTGGATGATATTCAAACCTCCTACATACAACCTGTAACGAACGGTCCTTTATAAATATATACTGTAAATATCCTACCCATTTTCTGGACTTACTGCCTGATATTCTGTTGTCTTTGTGTTTCAGGAAGGAGCCTTATGCATGGCAAATAATATAACATTTCCCACTGTTTTTCTAGTAACAGCTTAAAATCCTTGAAACAGGTAGGAATCACCTTCCTAATAACATACACATTCCTGAGAAAACCACAATATTCATGGGAAGTCACTGCTATTCTGGTACATGGTGCATTACTCACATGTTTCTCCAGACTTCAACTTTTTTATATAAGCACTGAGTGACGAAATATGAATGAAATATTCTTAAAATACTTAACACATCCCAGAACTGCCACTGAGCTACAACTGCACCTGGTTGGCAATTCCCCATCAGTAGGTCCAAATGAAAAGTGGGGACAGTTACCCAGAAGGAAATTAAACTCTGACAACCCTGAGGACAGTCAGTATAAATGACTTAGCAGCTGCAGCAGGTGTTGAATAATACCAAAAAAGGCACAATTCAGGTTTTGGATCAAAGCTGGAGAATCCTATGCTCCTCTGTGTCTTTACTGTTCTTGGGAACATTGCTTTATCAGATCATAGTATCATAGGTCATAGATGCTTTATTTGTTTCCCTGGATGATAACCCCTGGGTTCTTTCCAACTGAGCATATTCTGTGATCTAATAGCTGATCTCCACAGTGCCTCAGACAGTGAGCTTTATAACTGTACCCCTTTCTGCTCCCTCATTGGGCACTACTGACTGCCAGCCCAGCCACTAAAGGAATTTGAGTTGTTTAAACATCATGATGTTTGTTGACATTCAGAGGGCAAATGTGTTCAAATGAAACATGGAGTCTTGGTAAAACCGTGACATCTAACCTTACCACCACTGTACCAGTTTTCACATGTTTTTTTTCTGGATCTTCAAACTCTGAATAAAACTTGCTTTTATAGAAACTAACACACAACCAAGCCTCACAGCAATTCATGATCTGCTAGATTCTTTTAAAAATCAGTCTGGCAAATATTTAAATGTTGAAAGTGTCCTTTTTAGAAACTTGTTTACCCACCTACTAGATTGTCATAATCTCACTTTTAATTGCTATACATTTATATATATATAAATATAAATATATATATATGTATAAAACTCTTCTGACAAAGAGTTGCAAAATATGCCTCTGGTGATTGCATACATTCAAACACACTTAGATAGCACTTGCCTTAAGCAATCGGTGCTGTGAAAGCATTCCTTATGTAAAAGAGGTGAAAAAACCCTGTGAACTGAAAAGGAGACAATGTTCTGTCATCTTCAGAAACACAGTGAGTCTAATACTAACAGAAAGCTTGCTAAAACAGTGGAAAAACCCCAAGCTTTGTACGTCAGCATTACAGTGTCTTCCACAAATGATTCCTCCAGCTTTGTGACAAGAAGACACAAGACATCAATCTTCTCCCCATCTGCAACAATAAAATCATATTTTACTTGGGACATGTAATTTATTTTCTCTTATAGGCAGGAACGATGTTCCCTCATGCACTAAAATGCTCTGAAAGGAGCAAGTGCTGTGTCACTGAATAACATTATTGGAATAGTATCACAATTGTAATGGTCTAATGATAAAGTGAGAAGTAGGGTGTGCCAGACTAAATTTCTCTCTTGTATTTAGACATCTGCAAAAAGATTTGCACAGAATGTTCTGTCATCTAAACATTTGACTTGGCTTCCTTAATGGGTCATCATCTCCTTCTTTCTGCAAGAAGGTCATCAGCATTCACATATCACCCTGATGTGATATTGGCACCTGGTTCCGTCTTACTCTTAACCGTAGAAGTCATGAAAGAAGTGCCAGTTATGCCAACAGGGAAAGAACGGAAGGAGTGTAAGACAAATTATAATATAGGGAAAACGGGGAGGAAGTCACTAACATACTTAAACCAAACAATTCCTTAACTAAAGAATGTTCAGTGACCCATTTCTATCCTAAGTATTAATTATGACACTGGTGTGTCTCAAAGAGACCACTTGCAGTGCAAGGCAGATTCTGCTTGAAAAAATCCATTAAATAACAGTATTAGAAAGTGTGTGACTGGCTCGCCAGTAATTCGAACATGTGTCCTTCTCTCTGCGTGCTTGCACTGCCTCTCACTTGAATTTAGTAAAGCAGAAGATTAAAGCTGTCAGTTACGTATAAGGGTTAAGAACTCCAAAAGGATTTATGATCTCTGTGCAGTCTCCAGGGAGAATAAGCAGACTGTTCCCTGCCAAAACACTCCTAAGCTGCCCTGCAGTGAGGAGCATTACAGGAAAAGTACCAGAGTTAGACAGGGGGAGGGGAAATAGCTCAGGAATAGGGAAATGCAGCTGCCAGCATCTTACCTGCTGTGTCTGTTCTCCATTCTTACTTCAGCATACTTCTTCTTTTCTTTCAATAAATGTATTTAAATAGACTTAAATTTAATTTAAATTGTAATTATTTTAAGTCACAGAGTACCAGTACATCTTCTGCTGCATATAGAAACTTCCTTAGAATAATGAACTTCAGGAACTCAGAAATAATGAACTACTAAGAATAGTGAATTACTAATGAAGATGTCTCCTTTCTCAATTTGCCTATTCATTGCTTGAACCAATATTAATAGTTTACAACTCCAGTCCTGGCTGAGACAATTTTTATTGCTTTAGCACTCTCCTAGAGAATAGTGTTTATCAAACTTTATTTAACAATTACAGTATTTTAGTGTCTGAAAATCTGGGAATACAGGTTTTCTTCGGCTCCTCTCATCAAAGTATTAGCAAAAGGAGAATCTTCAGGAATTATCACGGTCCAGTCTCTTGTCAAAACATAATCATATCATCTACTTCTGCCTCAGTAACTTTTGCACAGATTTACCAGTCAGCAGAGGCCTTTCAATCACTGATTTCTCAAAGGGTTGTTGAGAGGACAGTAACTCCAGCTGAGGGAAAAAAAAACCCCTGTGATTTGACTACAGATCTGCAGCTGAGGCAAATGCTTATGTGCCGCAGTTGTGTGAAGCCTCCAGCTGGAGGAACACACATTTCTGTAAATATCAACCATAGTTCATCTCAATCTGCTTTTCCACAGCCACATCAGACTGTGGCAAAGGTGATGATAAACATTTAGAGGAGCCTAAGCTCACCCACACGCTTATTCACGCGATTCCTGTCATTTGGGTTGGCATTTCAAAAACTGCCCAGTTGGCACCAAATCTGCTGCATAAGGGTACATTCAGTAGGGGTCAACCCCACCTTGAACATAGAGAGGGGGGTTGTTTCTCATTGCACAGCCCTTCCCCATTAGTTATGAAGAAGCAGTGTTTTTGTCAGCCCCAAAACAAGAGGAAAAGCAAGCCAGAGGGAGGGTTTTGCTATCTGGCTCAGGGAAGGGCCATGATGACTGCACCTCAATAGCCTTTTCAAGCAAGACGTGGCATGTCCTCACTTGTGTAGCAATTTATATCTTGTTTGCATAAGGTGTGTGAATGAGATGCATCTTTCCTGTGAAATGGAAGCATTTCTGAACAGTCATGTAATAAAGGTATTAGCATGTCTGTCTGTATGCATAATGCCGAAGGAGAAGGAGGATAGTGGATGAAACTGGAGGGAAAATTAAGAAGCTCGAGACTTCTCTATGACTCCAGATCAAACCGCTGTGCGTCTTTGGCCAATGCCTTTCTGCATTATGGAACACTGGCTGAAATGCAGTCTGGTGCAAGTTGTGCACAAACCCAACTGTGACTCTGAATATGCTGTGCAGCCCCATGTAGTGCTAAAACTGGTAAGCAGGGGAAGAATCTGATACCTCTGTATACTAGATTAGTTCCAAAACACATCTTCTTAGTGCACCTGAGAAGTAATTTTCTTATAATTTCATTGGATGTTTTAATTCCATGAGCATCCACGAGTAACAATTCATGGGGAGTAAAAGTCAACCACAGATCACCTAGAGATGCAGTTCTGCCTGAACTCTGCTATTCTGCACAGTTTGAACTAAATTGGCTGTCAGAATGACTTATTGAACCCGGACCATTACATTGGAAAAGAATTCTTCTGGAAGGAAATTAATGAGTTGAAGGTACAAGCTAGCAAGACCCAGGATACTGGTACCAGTTCCAACCAAATAGGAGGTTTCTTTATGGAACACAAGTATTTTTGGATAGCGCTAAGACAGTGCCATAAGGAAGTGTAGGAGGAGAATAGATTACAAGCCAGGATCTCAGAAAAACTCAGAGGCAGGAAACAAGCAGAAGAAGCTGTGGGGAGCCTGTCTAGATCCAAAAGTCTTTTTGGAATGACTCTGAAGTTAGGAAGTGAGAAGACATGGGAAAAGAAAGACAAGCTAATATATTTTCCAATTATACAATGCTTTTATTGTTATCCCTATCCCTTCCGTGCCAGAGCTAACAGCTTCATAAATTTTCAACTTTTTTTTTGGTCAGGAAACGAACTGAAGCAGTACTTCAAGATCCCCTTTTTCATCTACTTCCACTGCTCAGTCCCAGTGTCAGTCTTGTCACACTTCAACACCTGATTTGTTTCCTTTTCCAGGCAATGCAGGACTTTTATCCTTGTATGAATCCCTTTCTGTCATGGTTCCTCCTCCATGTGGACCAGAAGTCCAAGGCAGATGGCTGATAGCAGTTGACTGCATTTTTTCTCTAGCCACTCACTGTATACGCAAAAAGTTCAAACCAAGAATAAATGCAAGCAATACAGTAAAGCAATCACGAAATTACCATGAATACAGTTCCTTTCAGCATTCCACTGTTAGAGACACTGAAATCAGTGTACTTTTTAAAGAAAACAGGAAAAAACAATTATAATGTTTCTTCTTTCCTCAAGGATAGTCTCAATATTTGTTTTTTAATTTATTGCTTAAGTTTAGCAGTCTCCATAGTTAGCTGACAGTAATTTTCCTGTAATCCCTGACAAATTCTTCTGTGGTTTTCCTGTTCTGGAGGATTTCTCTCAGCTGATTTTACCTGTTGGAAAGTTAGATATCTTCCATAAATTCAAAATCTGAGTGCCTTCTATAATGGAAAGGCAGGCCCTTCCCATCTATCTCAAATTTCTATCTTCAAGTGGCTGAATCATCCACTGGAGGTGCTTATCTCTCTCCATTAGAGCAACATGAGAAATTAGACAAGTGATTTAAATTTGATGTTTAAATTTAGATGGCTAAGTTAGATATGATGAATCCCACCCTTTGACACTTTAACAGCACATTGAGTTACACTTCTCTCTATTTCCAAATGAGAACAGGTTAGGAGGATTTCTAATTGCTGGAGCCACACACTTCTTGCACATGATCCCAAAATAATCTGGTGTGAAACTAGATTATAAACATTTGTTGAGAACAGGAAAAGCAAGATAATTTTTTTGGTTCCCTGGAAAATTTTACTGACATTCAGTGACAGAAGGGAATACTGATTTGGGACAATTTCCTGTAACAGAGGATACTTTAATCTTCATCAGCATTGTTTTATAGATTGAATCTTTTAGCAAAATTTAGTACACCTGATTGGTGTCTTATGGAAGAGGCCATGTTTTCAAGTTGCATATACTAAATCTATAACAGTTTAGCATTGAAGCAGTATGTGGTTAGAGCTTTGGTTAAAAGTCAGTTTTGATGAAGTTGGTTTTGTCAGGGTGAGTCTAATTTATAATATATACTGTATTGCCAGCAATTCATATAAACCAGTCTGTAAGTGAACAGCTCAAAAAAACATTGGGGCAAAACACTCTTTATTAAAGGTATTTGTCATTAACTACATTTAGGTACAGAAGATGTTCAGAGCACACTGACTAAACAATTTTCTTTTCTTGTCAATATTAGGAACATTCTGTCTGTATTGTCAAGAGTTAGAAAGGGAAATACAATAATTTTTAAATGAAAGTCCTGTTTAATGATAGTGCTCCATCATGCATACCATTTAGTTTTCATATGTTGAGTTCTGGTACTATGTTCCCATGTTTCTGAGTTCCTGTGTTTCTGTTCTAGGATCCTGTTTTTCTTATGTTGAGTTCTCATACTCTACCGAAGTGCACAGGAATCTTGATTATCACAGGAAAAATGGTTCCTAGGTATCTTTAATTGGCTTTGCAGGATCAGGGGATGCTTTTGAAATCTCTGATATGAATTATAATTCAAGTTGACCCCCAAAGACATCAATAATTCTAGGAACAAAGCCTACTTATTCTCAAATCTGTTGTTTCAAATATTGAGGTTTTTTTCTGTTTTTTAGAATTTGCATTCTATCACAAAATCAGGTATTATAATTATAAAGTATCAAAACTTTGTGTGGTAAATGCATCATGTGTTCAGTGGAGCCCTAGATGCATGGATGACATTCCCAGAGGCATTCACAAATCCGTGTAATGAAGTTAACCTCCATAGTTCACACATATTCTCTCTCTTTTTTTTTTTTTTTTAAATCATTAACTGAAATAATTATTTTCTTACAATAATGAAAAAAACCAAACATTATTTGGTCATGACTTTTACTCATGACCTTTTTCAGGCAACAAAGCAAAAACTTTGGGCTACCTAACCAAAATGTGTCCACAGACTCAAAGAACAGAAAATTTAACAGAGCCAGCATGTCCCTTCAGAAGGTGGCTGGCAGGTGAAATGAGCGAGGAAGAGCCTCAGCAGTGAGTTCTGCAGTGTGGCCTTTCAGACCAGAACGAAGCATGTGCTTGACACAGGTTTCCCCACTTTTTAAAGGACAAGAGCAAGAGAAAGTCTAATTACTTGAGCCCAGCTGATCCAGAGAGAGCAGCAATGTTGTCCTTCTGGTAGCTGGGAGAATGCTACCATCACTTGATCGCTAGGACTGCACTCAGAGAGAAGAACTGTAGCATTTAGGAATGTCTGTCTTTACTAGTTTTCATTGTTTGTGTTGTTTGGAGCTATCTGCCATCTTCCTACAAAGTGATTTCATCAGAGAAACTTGCAACCAGTTACAGCCTAGTGTCAAAGAATGCAAACAATAAGACAGAGAGTGCATAATTTTAATATTTACTTAGTGTTTTAAAATAGAACATCTATTACAACATACATAGGGGTTTAGATGCCATGGAAAAGGCAGAGCACTTGTCTGAGAAGTGCGCTATGCAGATATTATTACCCTGTAGCTTTCCCTCTTCTGCTTTTCAGTTTTAATTGTTTTAACAAGCAATTTGTTTTCCAGATCAATTTACACATTGCCTTGTACTTCTCAGAGTAATTTTTTTTTAATTTTTTTTAATTTTTTTTTTTTTTTTA
>VXAY01001711.1:379494-399430 GCA_013399855.1 Oxyruncus cristatus
TTTTTTTTTTTTTTTTTTTTGGTCTGGAACATTACTGAGAGGAGAGATAATTGGAGGATGTGTGCAACATGAACCACCTGCAAATTTGTATAAAGTTAAATAGTATCTTGTTTATGTTCCCCATGACTTAGTTAAAGAATGGAGAAACAGGCCCAAATCAATACAGTTAAGTGCATGCATTGTGTAAATATGGCCACATCCCAAAAAGAAGCATTAAGTGGGAGGGCACTGATCAGTAGGTAGTTTTTTTGCTCATGTTTTTGTACGTAAGTACATTCTGTAAAAAAGGCTAATTATGTATGTGGGACTTTCATGGTCTTTTTCTTTTCAGAAACTAGAATAATAACATTTAGTAGGTTTGTAGCTAATCTGCTAAAGTACAGGTTTAAAAATTCACTTTAGTCTTTTGTTATTTAAAATTCTGACCACAGATACTCAGACACTATTCTCTTATGTTCCAGGTTGTAGTTCAGAATAAGGATAACCCAAGCCCACAGCACTGGCATTTTGATGTTTCCCTTGGAGCTGAGGTTCTTACATGCCACTTAGTAAAGCTGGTTCTCAAAGAAATGGCCTTTCAGAAGGTAAAGTGAGCACAAGCTTGAAAGAAAGGCTTAGGAGAGGGGCTTATGACTAATCTGATTCAGCCAGCTGATAGGCATGTGTCTTTCTCAAGATAATCAGCCCCCAATCCTTTCCTGGTGGTAGTAATCATTCAAGAAGCTTAGATTGGACCTGCTAAACCCCTGTACTTGTAATTCACTCAGACTGGCTTCCTCTTATGTATTCCTTAAATTCCAAGTGTTTTCTGCAGGAGTCCTCTGCTGTCTCTCACCTATTAGGGACCTGTCTTCTCTCATGATACTGTTAAGTAATAATTATCAGGCATGTTATAGGAGTGCCAATGATAAGGAAAGGCTGCCTGGGGCTCATGTTGTGCGTAGTTCAGCTGTGGCACCCACAGCAGTCTACCTCACATGTGGACTGAAAACTCCTGGGCAGTCCTAATCCTAACATCAGGAAAAAGGTTACCATGAGACTCAACTACTCCAGTCCAGTTAACATCCAAATTAAATCTATCAAAAGCTCATGTCATGTGCCTTGAACCCCATGGAGCTCTCCTCTTTTGACGTCTCTGGGGTCCAATCTCTGTGAACATTTGGACAGATGGTTCTCAACACCAGGAAGGTTGGCTTAAGGAATTGTACATTTTCAGCCTAACAAACAATCCAATTCAAGAGCCTTGGGATTCATAGAAGTTAGATTTTCCTTGATGTTTTAATCCTGGGGAGACACACAGTGGTTTCTAAATGTGAAAAGGTAGAAAAATAAATGGTAGAGGACAGCCATCTGAGTAATTCTGAGGGTTTATGCTGGATCAAGTTGGGAACAAAACGTGAAATTGCTGTCATAACTTGCATGTCAGTCTCTCTTCATCCACTTATTGTGTTTGTTCCAGTAAAGAGTCAAGAGCAAACATGAACAGGGTCTCACTTATCCTTGTACAAAATTAAATATATAGCAATTCATATTGTTGCTTTTTTTTAGTGCTTTATATCCAAAGTACACTTGGAGGCTCTCTCAGGTACATGTTGTCCTGCTTGCAGCCAGCCAGTCAGGGAGATGGTCAAGAAGTCTGTGCTATGCAAAACTGACATTCTGAAAACATTGTATCTCCTAAACATTAGCCTGAAAGCAATTTACCAACATGGAGACTTGCACGTCCTCAAATAAGAAAGACCTTACTTGCAGATGGGGAAGTAAAATGATATGAAGTTTGGGACAAGCTCTAAATCAAAGACCAGAATCATACTACTCAACACAGGTCAGCATAATCCAAGGAAGTTTTAAGTTTAAAAATTCTCAACAACACCATGTGTGATGTGATTCTTCAGATCCACTGTGTTCAGATTAACACTTAATTGATCCTTCTGGGAAGGGTCACTGCAACAGGAATAAAAACACTGCTGCTCAGGCAAATTTTCAGAATACTTGTTTCTACTTTTGAAAAGACAAGACAGTTGCATGGGGACAGAAATTACACTGGCAAATTGCTGCAAGGAAACCACCTGACCAAGAGTGCAAGTCTTCAAAAATATTTTATTGCCAATATCACTATCAAAACATCAATATTTTTTCCAACTCCCCTACAACTGGGCATCTCCTGAATAGTCTAGTACCCTCAATGTTGCTTTGAAAGATCTCAGCCTAAGGTACATTCTTTTGTCTCCCTCTGTAAATGTTTAATTAATGGCTCACAGTGTAATGTCCAGTTGACACAAGCATGTACACATCCTGATGTCTACATTTCCATTACCTTTTAGTCACACAACACTTTGTGAATGCTGTGTTAGAAGCCATTTAAATGTTTTGCCTCACATCAAAATCACTGTGCAGCATGTTGCGTGTTTCCACAAAGATATGCAGAAATCCACACAGTCACAACCTCATAGTGCCTAATAATTAAGATGCAATTTAATAATACTGCAAATGTATTGATACACATGTGAAAAATATTTTTTAAAACCCTCTCAAAATTCAGTAATCCACTTTATAGAAATTGGACTTACAGAAAAGATATTCCTGCATTACGAAATATACCAGTGCTTGGAAATACTTATCCTGCATTGTAACTCTAAGCTCTGCTGGAGTATGTAAGATTTTATCAAGACATGTCAAGTAAATTGCTCATGTCTGGATCACAGCAATGCAGCAAATCTAGCCCAAGATTAAAAACACAGCAGAATGCATATAAAACCTCCATGAATCTGAGAGGTACTTGTAAGTGGTTTGTTTGGATGTGTGACAGCTTGTTCCACTTTCAACATTTTCAGCAGAAAACAGGTTAAACTCAGCACTCAAAGGTGAAAAGAAATGTGAAAGTACTTATCAGTTGATGAACATGGAAAAGATGGCACTATCTCCATTTTTACTATTATTAAAATCACTGTTTCTGCAGAGTCAACTCCTGTGCAACAAAGTCTTTCAGCATATGCCAGCATTTTAGCACTAACCAGTTCTATTCCTGATCAACAAAATATCTAGTCAGTTCTAACAGACTATAAATATGTATAAAAATTGTAAGTTTAAGTGTGTTGCTCAAAGCAACTGATCTTCTGGCACAGAATTTAACATCACCTGAATGTAAATGCCCTAAGGTAAACAGAAGCTGACCTCTTTCATTCTGTGGATTTTAACATTACTCATAAAGCACTTAGTTTGAGGTTACTCTACTGAAATTAATCAGTTTTTCTATCAGTTACTCATGATACTTAGGTTTAAATTTTAAATACAAAAAATACCACCAACTCCCCAACATATTTCAGTCCACTTCACAGTGAGTGGTGATTTTGTCTAATGCGTATTTCTAACTTTTTAACAATGTAGATTATACTGTTTTAATCTAATTTCCACCAAAACTAAATAAGTAGCACATCACAAACTCCACGGAAAATGCTGTATTCCTCAAAGGGTAAGTTGTCAAAGTACCTCATAGCTCTAATTATAGCTTTCTGGCATTAACAACCTAGAACACAAATGACATCTGTTGGATATTTGTTAATTATGTTTTTGAATTGCTTATGGCTACGGTGGAGGATATATTCCAGGCTCTGATTTCTATTAATAGATGCCTGCTTTGGAAAGCATAAACCTCTCTCTTTCCTAGCCAACCTCTCTATAGCTAAGACAGAAAGTCCCCTTCTCTTAAATCATCTGCTCTCAACAAAATACAACAAACTGCTGCTCTCCCATAATATGTTGGGAATATCCATGTGGATGCACAACGCGTGGATCTCTAAGTTTTGTGGAATGGTTTGTGAGCCCTTAAGAAATGCAGAAGACTAATTAATCTGAGACAGCAGTTGTATTTAGTGCTTTCATGGACTTCTGTGGATAAGTATTCTGTAATCCTTTAGGAATAGGTGAGGTGAGGTTCAAAGGGATGTTTATCGTAGCTATCTGAACACACTGAGATTAGACCAGACTGTAAATAGCATAAAGTGAACTTTCTAACTAGGCATCTATTAATTTCTCTTTTGATCACTCGGAAACAATTCAAGTGCAATCAGAACCCAAGCCAAAACCCGGAACTGTGGAGTTATAATATTTACACAATCATTTGATAATGAATACTGAATTTCAGAAAGTCCTGACAAGAGCTCATATCTGCTTTTGTTTCGCCTCTTCAGCTTTACTGAACTGACTGAATTTAAAGAAGGGCCATACACACGTAAGATTTCTCACCAGTTTTAGGACCACTGACAGCTAGTCCACATCACAGAAGCACAAATTTTCTCTTCCACCATCACTGTTAAGTCCCCTTTCTTTCCTCTCCTCTCCCTGTGAGGAGAAAGATACATGGTGAAGTACCTGTTTTCCCATGAGAGTTTCCAAAAGAAAATACAAGATATATTTTGAAAAGTAAGAAGATGCACATGAGAGCGGGAAATGCTGTGGAATGATCTCTTCAGGAGATGGGATATTGTTACACCAAAAGCAGATATTTTAAAGGTCACAGCATTCATAAAATCCTACAATTATGGTATAAGTAATACTATTGAATTAATTGCTCTTTTTGTGTAACCAGGTGATAGTCTTTTAAGAAATGTTATCCTGTCAGAAATGTCCTTGAAAAGAACATACTCACTGTAGACAAAACATTTACATGTTGCAGCTCGTGGTAGAGTTTTAAAAAAAAGGCACGAAAACATATTACGTAGGTATTGACAAGTTGGATAAGAATGTAAAGACAGATCCAGGAACATGTATCTGCCACTTTTGGCACGGAATAAGCCTGACATTACACCTGCCCTGGCTAGGTGAAAGATTGTCTAGATATGAAAAGGCAGAACAAACACTAACAATGGGACTTTCATGTGAGAGGCTGGAGAACTTTGCGGTGCGAGGGTAGGGCAGATAGAAATGTCTGCTCAAATGTGCTCTCCAAGGGCAGAGCACCAGACCCAGTGTCTCAGTTTAATGAGACAGAAGTGTTTTGCTAAGGAGGATAAGTTATAAGGAAGACCAAAACTCCTCCCTCTAAGTAACTGTAAATCCGAAATTAAGAAGTTCCAATTGAGAAAATGTGGAGAAAGGAAAAATAACAGCCCTTTATTAAAGGATATATGTGTATTGGCAGAACAACAAAAGAACACAAAGCAAAGCTCCAACCGAACAATAACCCTATACCCAAAAATCCCCTTCAAAAAAAGGTAAACAGTTCCATTTGGGCTTTTTTAGTGCAATTCTAACCACAGTTGGCAGGGGGTGCTGTTGGATTGCTGGAGGTGCAGAGCCCACAGTGCTCAGGGTTGGCCGACAGGGGGCGCTGTTGGGCTCTGGCAGTCGCCATGTGGGGTCCTCGAGTGTGCTGGAGAAGCCAAAATGGAGCCCTTCCCTCTCCCTCACTGGGAAGGGGAAAAAAGAAGAAAGAAGGGTTCTTCCCAAAGGCGACTCAGTGTCTGCAGCTGGCCATGTGACTTCCCCTTCCTTCACTGACGTACACTGCCAAAAACATGGGAGCGGGGGAGGCAAAACAAAGGTGGCTCTCTCTCTTCCCAAATAGTTCCTCTCTGCTGAAGTTCAAGCAGGTGCACCTGGGCTGGTCGGGGGCAGAAAACAGGGTGCCAGCAAGCCAGGCAGCCAGGCTGAGAACAAAGCAGCCTCCCAGCTTTTCCAGCGCACACCTTTCCTTGTTCTGCAACCACAAACTGTGTGTCCTTCCCCCATCTCTGGGAGAAGGAAAAAAAAAAAAAACAAAGAAAAGAATCTCCTAGCCCCTCCTGAGGCCATTAGCCTGGAATGTCAATCTACTGGCCAGTTCTTTTGTGTCAGTCAAATACCCAAGGCAAGCCCAGCCTGCCCATTCAAACATCCTCCACACACAGTGGGGCAGGGGGAAGGGAAAATTCTGCATTTAGTTTTTTAGAACAACCCATGACAGCCAGTCAAACACCAGATGAGAGGAGAGACAGTGGGAAATCTACTGTTGCAGGTTTTGTTAGGCAAACATGTCTCGTGAATGCCATTGAGGCAGTTGATTTGTCTTACTCTGAAATTACAGTTACACACCTTCTGAAAATCTGGTTTCCTTCCTCCTCACCCTGTCCATTATTGTTCTCATGGTCTTAGGCTGTTGCACTTTTTTCTCGGCCAAAATTGCCTCTCTAGGTCACTGACGGCTGTAATAACTCTACTGCTTCCTTTCAAGAGAGAAAAGGAATCAAGAAGAGACCTGGACATGCTGCATCCAGAGGCAAAGGTTTTATTCTCCAGTCATAGAATCCAGTGTAGAACAGTTCTCTTCTCATAGCCTGGGTGACAAAAACTTGCCCTCTCCTATCCCTATCCCGAGTTTTGATGCAAGCACCACACATCTCATGGGTTGTGTGCCAGCTCCCTAGTTTTGCAAACTTTTATAACTTTGCTGGCCTATCTGCTCTCCACAGCCAGCAGAAGAAGGTAGGACCCTTCAGGGGGTGACTGGAACTTGGCTAGGCCAGTTGCCTTCTAGAAATTCTCCCCCCACCAATTTCAGGCTGACTCTGGGAAGACAAGGCCTGTCAGCTGAATAGATTCATTCATTTCCTGTGAACCGAGGCTTCTGTGCAGCACAATAACTGATTTTCCTCAGAGAATAGGATTGCAAAACTGAAGGGCTCTTAGAGTTAACCTTTAACTCGAATGACTAATCCGGTGTTTTGTATATCGAGGGCAGGCAAGCTCCTGGTGTTCCCATCAGAAGAGGAAGACAAGGTGCTTTGGCACAGCCAGGTTGTAAGATATTGGCACTGAGATGTAGTTTAAATGGGAGCTCTGGAAGAGGCTGTTCTATTCCTGTCTTTGGGCAATTCCCATTTGGGCTAGTCCTGCATAGCAAAAATGAGGTATCAAAGCAGAAACTTTATTCACAGAGAATGGCTTTTTGCCTGTTAAAATTTATGTTTATGCTCTGTAAACCTGGAGGTGAGGAGCAAAAGAAAGACCTGGATCTTACTGACTGTGGGGAGGGAGAGGGAGGAAGCAAAGGAAGAAAAAGAACAGCCTTATTCTGGCAAGAAAAGAATTGTGAGAGGGAGAGGAAAGAATTTTCCCTGCATGCTTTCCCAAGTCGGAACACCACTGAAGAAGCATCTGAACTACTTCTTTGAAGGTTGTGTGCACCCTTGAATCTTTGGCAATAATTTAATGTACAAAGTAGTTACTCCTGTATTTACCAGGCAAGAAAAACTAGAGTACAGCATTTCTTTCGTGAAATTAGGAGGACAATAAATGATTGACCCAATTAGTCACANAATTAGTCACATGGCTTATATATATATATATAATATTTTTATATTATAATATTTTTTGTTAAATACATAGAAGTACATACATAATTTTCTAATGTACTGCCTAAATCAGAGTAACTATCATAATTAAGTAACTAAAGAACACCTATTTTCCTGTATAACATATAAATAAGTAAATAAATAAATTTTCAGTTTGCATTTCAGCAAATTTTTCATGCAAGGGTGCTAATGTTTTACCTTCCCTATGTATTCATAGTTCCTATGAACTACTGGGATACATTTAAGTTAGTGTATTGTTCTGATGAAACTCTAGAGCTCTTTCTGAAAATTCACTATTTTGAAGAAATGCTAGTTCATATATAGAAAAGAAATCTTAGGAAAATTAAACTGGCATCAAGATACCAACTTACAGACCCACTAACCAGACTCAGAAGAAGACAAAAGAGTGTCTACTACTAAATCAGTTTCCAAACCTGACAAGAACTTGAATAGAGGTTGAAATATTTCAGTGACAGGGTAGGACTAAAATAAACAGATTGATAACACATTTTGACCTTGTTTTTTGGGTTTGGATTTTTGGTGGAGGGCTTGTTTGTTTGTTTGTTTGAAATAATAAATTAGCTAAGCATTTCAGCTGCATTCAATTTTTCTCAATTACATTTTTAAAAGTAGCACAACATCAATGTAAGTTAGAAACAATCACATCACAGAACAATGGAAAAATGATCCAGCAGTATCTAAGGTTTCTATCAGTACTGTGTTTTCCACAATATCTGCAGAATGACTCGACTGTAAAAAAATAGGATTGAAATTTGACCCAGGTCCTAATCAGAATGCAGGTGAAGAAAAGAGTCCCTTCAAATGTGTGTGTGAAATGTTTAGCATTCAATATGACATTATCCAGATTAAAAACAAGAATTTTGGTACATCTGGATAGTACAGCAACAGCTGCAAAAATTTAAAAGTTAGTATGTACTGTAACATTTTATTCTGGATTTCTAAACTTTCTGCCTTTAGCCCTGACCTTTCCTTCCTGTCCATATTGGATAAAAAGAAAACACAATTTGTACTGTGAACTCTCAGTGAATCACATTTGTATTTATGAGTCAGTTATCTTAAAGAAATATTTCATTCAACCACTAAAATATTATTTATCAAAAGAATAATTATTCTCCAGAACTGTAAGGACTACCCTGTGTGAAGTATTCATAGCTAACATAACACTTTTAAGGTAAAGTTATTTTCTAATTTCATTGTCCCCAGTGGTAAAATCATTACACTACATAATGTTTGAAAGTCATCTTGGTTTCTTCAAGAAAAGCCATTCATTTTCTTTGGGAAAAATTAAAATATTGTGGGGTTTTAATCAAAAAACAATTTAATGAAATATCATCAGAAATCCAGTTGAAGATGCAAATGGATGAAAAATTGTTTGATTATGAAATCAAAGCTGCAGTTTTCACAGAGCAATGCTAAGTATAAGTTTGCAGATAATCTTATTAGGAAAGGCCTTTCTAGTATATTTAAGTCTTCTGTATATTTAATAATGCCTACATTTTAGTTATGGTAATAATTCATAAGTAGACAAGACCATTTAATTGCATCCAGTTACCAAATGCTTGAGATGTTTACAATTCATCAACCTGTTGACAGGGAATCAACAAATGCGTGGAGTGACAAGCATTGCCTTCCTAAATGCCATACTCAGCATTTATCTGTTTTACTTGGTTAAAAAAAGAAAACACCTGCTTTCCTGTCGGAACATGAAAGTAGGTGCATTAATATCCTTCCTATACAGAAATAATTGTCAAATTAGCAAAGTAATGGTGGCATCCATATTCTATTAGTAGTAGGAATCTAGAAAAAACTCTCCACATTTTTTTGTCTAATGTGACATTTCTAAAGTGTCTGTTTCCCTTCACACAAAATATACCATGTGTTATTTCCTGAAAAAGCTGTAATTAGAATTTGAAATTTACCAAGAGTTTCCCCCAAATCATAGGTAGAATTTTTCCTTACATTTAATACAAGAACAAGTTACAATGCCTGTGGAGGGATCAGAGTATATGTTCAACTGAGGAGCAAGAATTGTAGGGTTAAATGGAAAAACCCCATATGAATCAAAAGAATCTCCTATGGAGTTCACTGTTGTGGCTCACAACTAGGCTCAGTTGCTAGAAAACTACATGCAGAAAAATTCTATGTAAATATCATTACTCAATTCTATTTTCAGTTTCTATTGAATACATTTCTTTTTTTTTTTAAAAAAAAAAAAAAGCAACCAAATAAATAACCTCGGTGACAACACTTAAACATATGTGGTGAGAGGTGAAGTATTTCAATCCATATCTCTAAAACACCTCATTTGTGTCCATATTTTTTACCATTTTTTTCCTTTTCCTGTATACCAAAATGCAAAACAAGGGATCTCTTTTAGCAATCCACCTCTGTTTGGCATGTCTCTTACACAAACTGTTTGACCTTAGTGGACCCGGACAAGCTGAATGCTAAATGAATTCTTCAGTGCCTTGCTGAATAGCAAAGGAGATAAACATGTACTTATATAATTTGCTAAGCTGGGTGTCCAGCTATGTATATAATATAGCTATTCAATGGAGTATTTATTCCAACACAGTATAGGACATTAAGCAGTTTTTAAAATTCACTGGCCTAGCAGAGTACTGAAAGCTGTAATCTGGGATAAGATACCTTTCAACCTGCTAAAACTCCATCTGTATTACTGGATGAAGGCCAAGAGGAAAGACAGAGCAGAACAAGACAAGGAATATAAAACAGAGTACTAGCCATAGCTTTAGGAGAAACAATCAGATATGTATACAGAATTTCACTTGTAAATGAGACAAGACATTGACGGAATGGTGGCAAATCCTCATCTAAGGTGTGTCTTTGCTGTGGAAGGTGACTGGTCACACAAGGAACAAGGTTTGTCATTACAGGGCCAAACTGGAGGACAAAAGTAATGAAAATCAGTTATCATTTCCCTTACAAAAGAAAACAAAAACATTCTTTGAAGAGATCATATCATACAGGGACAGGAGGAAAAACTACTACTTACTAATAGAGTAAAGATATAAGAAGGAATACTGAGCACTGCAAAAACACAGATTTAGTTATTTTGCATTTTGATGTTCCAGCTGAGAAGGATAACCAGATCTCACAAGTAGGGGATGTGCAGAGACAGCTGCAGGACAGTATTTATTTCTGGTGCATTTTCTTCCAGCCCACGGTGAAGATGAAGGAATGCCTAGGATATTAATTTCCTTTGACATAAATGGGTGATGACAATAGGCTGTGATGTGTGGGAGTGATGCTTCCCATATGTTTTTTGACACAGTTGTAAGAAGTTATTTTTGAAAGTGCATAAAACGAATTTTACAATATGACATGTGGGATAGGAATGAGCTGTAGCTACAAGAGAAGTTCTTCCTATTGGTCTAAATGAACTGCTTACAGGATATTTTGAAAACATGAACCAGTTAGTTGACCAAAGCAGGAGCCAGTCCGTCTGTTTTACTGGTGCTGTAGGTACCTTTCCTTGAGGGGGAAGAAAATGGAAAGAGTAGATTATCTTTTGAATATTTCTACCAGAATTTGCATCAGATTTTGTGCTACCAGTTTAGTTTCCCAGCATTTATAAAGGTACCTGATGTCCACTTTTTCCACCAGCTGTCTCTGAATAGGGGTGTTTTCCTAGGAGCAAAATTAAGATAATGCGAACATCATCTGGAAATCTAGTCTCTTAAGTGACCGGATCAAGAAGCAAGTAGGGAGGAAATTCAGACAGCAATTAGTACACTGATTTGATGAGAAATTCTTTCTAATCCTTGTTGAGAGTTCACATATACTTTGACAGAAACAGACTAAGAGCTTTTAAAAAAAATCTTCCTCTGCCTGAAAACTGCTGATGTGTTGTTGGTCATTTGAATGGCTATTCCCTTCTTCCCACATACGTAAGTCTATGGCATCTGCATCAATAATTTTATTATGTTGTGTCCCATTATTTTTTTAACTTAATTGATTGCCCCATTCTAGTTGAGTGGTTGACTGTAGCTCCCTATTTTCCCTCTCCCAGTACCTTACAGCATTTTGCACACATATGCTAAGACCCTTCTTCTCTAACCTCTCTGAAAAACCACAGCCTTTTAAGTTTGTCATTTTCCCACTTTTAAACACTTTCATTTCTCTAAAACTGAAACATCCACAACTTCTCTGGGCAACTTATGCCAGGGCCTCACCACTCTCACAGTTTTTATCCCTTTTTCAACTGTTGCAGCACCACGATGGGGTTTTCATCATAATTTTTTTTTTCTTTTGAATCATTCATGCTTACTTAGGAGTATTATCTACAACTGTCTTTACCAATGAATTTTCCTAAACATTACATTTCCTTAGCTCTCCTGGGACCATTCATTCAGGTCACCCTGATCTTATCCTGGGGAAAAAAAATCAAAAACATTTTTAATGATAAAAAGAAAAACATTTGGATTCCAGCACTACATAAAGACATGGGGTTATCCTTTTCTTTTAACAGAACTTTGGTGTAAGGATTTTCAGAGATTAGTGATAAACTCTTTGAAAGGAAGCAGGTGAGTCACTGCGTGAGCATTTAAAGACTCAATGGCATATACAAAAATACCCCAAGAAAAAAGAACACTTGACCACAATACTTAGCATTGTTCAGCAATACAATATACAGCAACTTATCCTGGCAACATATCTTTAAAAGTTACACAAAGGACCTACAACTAACATCAGTCTGTAGTTCTAAGTCTGAAAGCAATGGGAAAACAAGTGCATTGCTACAAACGTGTGTTTTCAGCTTCCACTACTTATAAGATTATAATGGATTTGACTGCCTTTGCTATTAGTAATTTCCCCAATGAATCTGTGGGTGGAACAAAAATGTGGAAATGAAAACTGAGAGGTTATTGTATGTTCAGGATAATCCACCTCCACTCTTACACAGTAGATTCAATTTGAGCTGTCATCTTTCTATGCCTCAGTTTTCCCATTTGTGAAGTGGTTCAAGCCAGAATCTATTAGGTATCTTCTCTTTGTGTTCCCACATTAATTTCCCGTTCTGAAGATGAAAGGAGAAAAATAATTATGAAAACTTCTTATGAACAAGCTTACCTGATTCCCTCCCAGTGGCTGGATTCCAAAGGCTGGTATGTGTGTTGGACACAATTCCTCTGTGCAGACATCCTCAGAGATCTGGTAAAGGTGGATCTCCCCTGCATGGTACCCCTGGATCCTCTCCTCTGATGCCAACCATACACCATAAGCATAACAATTACATACCATACCTCCCCAAGTATTTGAATATGAATTGAAATTAAAGGGGTAGGAGAGGACACTGGTGACATGATAGAAGTAGTGTAATCCCCCTTTCCCATCACCTTAACTTCCTGAACATTTAAACTGTATAAACCCAAAAAGCAACATGAAAAAATATATAATGAATGAATAAACAACTCTTTATTTATAAAGAGACATTTAGTTTATCATATCAGAGGAGGACAAACAATTAGACTTCTCCCTCCAGTCTGAATTACTCAGTTTTAAGCACTTATTTTACTCTACTTTGCCAAATAGCTTTATGGCACCTATCAGCAAGACCCTGAAGCTAAATTCTCCTTAGATTTCTGACCACCTTAAAAAGCATCCTAGAATTAATTAGTATCCAACTTTCTGGCAAATTCAGTAGTAGAAAGGAACGAAAAATTCTTTCATTGCAGGGACATGTAGCACACATGAATCTCTTTGGCAGTGCCTACTTAGGTTCCCACTCTTATTAAAATGCATGTTGGAACTTCTGTCGATGAGGGGTAGATCCCAAATCTAACTCAAACTGATTTAACTTCTATAAGGTCAGCATACAAGACTTGGCAAGTTTAAACTGCTATAAAGCTACATATAAGGAATCCACTGATTTCACATGCAAATAATGCATATAAGGTATCATTGAGATATGACTGGTATCAAGTGACATCAGGCAGTAACCACAAACAAAAGTCCTTAATAAACTCTCAAGTTGGTAGTTATACGTTACAGGCAAATCATGATAGTTTGTAACACGACGGGCAGTCTGAAGAGCCGTGGTCAAAAAGCAGTAAGATAAGTCAACATGAACTTGTCAGCATCACTTGGACTACAAAGGCTGTGAAAGCAAAATGCCATTCTAGTAATTTCTGTAGTTTCCATTAGTTCTGGATTATTGTTTACAAGCATAAACTTAATTTGAAATACTAGGATTTTCTAGCTTTGCTACCTTTTTTTTTTTTTTTTGAGAAAACTGTGTTATAATACTCAAGTGGATCAATGTTTAAATCATCAGGTATGTCCATGCTGCATAGGTGTGCTCTGTGTGCATCTGGTTGCTGAGATCACGTCTCTAGCCTCAATGCTGGCTGGACCCAAGAACATGGAGTTGAGCAGCCTCATCTCTCCCTATCCCAGGCTCTTGGATCCAGCAAGTTGTATTTGCTCACCTACTTGGTTTCCTACACTTCTTTTAGTCTTCTGTCCCTTCACCAACCTGTCATTAAATAAGAAATAGTGATAGACTGTTCCTTGTAAGAAAAATGCAGGAAAAAGTGTCTAAAATAATACATTATAATAAGGCAGGTCAAAAACTAAGAGTTTTCAAAACAGTGAATGAAGTGGTCAAGGTGAAAAAAAAACAACTACAAAAGGATGACTGTAGCATAAATGATTGGTAACTTCCACCCCATTTTGACAATGACTATTTCTAGAACATGAAATAAAAAAAAAAAATTAATGGACTGACTGTCATAATGCAAGAAGAATTAAAAGAAAAGGACTGAAAATTAATTGTGTGAGTAGAATGTGCTTGGCTGGCTTGATCCTCTGGAAATACAGATATCTGTGGACACTGGTGGGCTGCTGGCCAACCCGCCCCCTCCGGCTTCTTCACAAAATAGGCATTTGCTCCCAAGGACAAAGGATGTGTTTCAGAAGATAACGAAAGGGAAACAAAGATTTGGAAGCTATTCTATCTTCAAGAAACATGATTAAGTAACCAAACCCAAAAGATATCTCTTTGGAAAGGAAAATTGAGAAACAGAAATCATTTAGCTACACCCCTGGAGGTTAAAGCAGTTCCTCATCCCTGTATTCTGGCTATCTCATGACTACAATCTCTAAAAGCTTTATATCTGAGACAGATTCCTGCCTGTTGATCCAAAGAACAGAGAGATGAACTGAAGAAGGAACTGAATCATGCCAAATGGATTTGGTTAACACGGAGGTGTCAGGAATAAAGTATCAGGACAGGTTCCTACCTCATAGAGAAATGAAACAGGAAGATCTATCATGCACTTGACTGGGAGCTCTGTCCTGAGATTCTTGGCTGCATGGTTTGGCTCAAAATTAGTACTCTGTTGTCTGGACAGTTAGTGAGCATTCAAGCTGCCCACTTTACCTTTCAGCAGCACCTCAGTAATATCCTGCAGCTTCATCTACTATAAAATTCCTTAGAGACTGAGACAAGTAGAAATTATTAACACTAGAAACATAACAAAAAAAAATTCACAGAGAGTATTATTTTGCTTCAAAGAAACATTAGACTGCACAAAACCCTGTTCTTTGGCTTATTTACTTACATTTCCAGAATTGTTGCAATAACTTCATCTATATTCCCAAGTTATTCTTGGTGTATCTGCCTATAACCACAGCAGTTTAAGATAACAAACTTCACCTCCCTTTGAATAATTTCTTCTTCCTGACACAAGTACATACAGACTACAATTTTCAAATGTTGGGCAAAAAAAAAAAGGAATGAGTCAGATAAGTGCTCTGAATGATATGTGATAATTGAAGTTCATAATTATAAGGTCTTTGCATTTAATCTCAGTGTCACATGTACACCTTGGCAGTGGATTCTAGAGCCTGTGGGGCCTTGCTGGTCTCAACTGGACTAATATGGGCACAGGATGAAAGGCAGTCTCTTGGATACAAAGACAACCAGAATTTAAAGATAACCCAGCACCCTAAAACTAGACACGGAAACTCACAAACTCAAGGCAGGCAGCAGGTGCTGAACATCCTTCCTCCAGCTACCAAAAATGCAGAGGCATCATGCAAAACCTTACATTTTTGAATGAGGTATACCCTCCACCTCACTCCTAAGTAAATACATTGCTGACAGAGTATTAAAATTGAAGTCCTTTGAAGAAGTCATCCAAAACCTATCTTGCATGTTAGCTTTCAGAGGATGTTAGAAATACTGAAATTTTAGACATGGCATCAATATGGATGTGGTCCCACCACTACCAGGTCCATAAAACCAAGAGCAGTGTAATACTGAAGGCACGCATGGATGCAGTAGAAGCGTGATCAGAGCAAGAAAGGCCCCCTGGAAAAGATTTTCCAGCACCACATCCGGCTGCCAGCAAACAGATTTCGCTTCTGAGTGTCTTAATCATAGGATTTATCTGGCAGCCTCTCAAAAGTGTTGCTGCAATTACCTTTTTTTCTTGTAAGCTGGATTAGTGTAATACAAATACAGGTAAGTTGCCACATGACAATACAGTATTTGTTAGGACTTCATCCAGGTTTCTTGGAAAAGAAACACAGTATTACTTAAACACTGATTTGGATGAACACCTGTAAAAATTTTAAGGGACGCAATAAAGAGCACAGTAGGAGAATGCAAATATTAACTCTGCCTCCATTTGCTAGGGAACAGGAAGGAAAAAAGAAGGAAGGAAAGAATATAAAAGAAAAATGAAGGAAGGAAAAGGAGGAATGATGTATCAGGCTGTGTGATGGCTGGGGAAATGTGACACGGGATCCAGATGAAGAAACAAAAATTTTCGATGCTAACAACAGCTGTATCAAGGGACAACTGGGCAGATGATACACAAAAGGGAAAACAACCCTCATTATGGTTTAAGCAGCACAGGACCTGCTCTAAAATTTTAGCACTGAAGCACTGCACTGGACTACAGCTTGCCCTACAGGAACAAGAAGTACACAAAACCGCAGAATCCTGTAGACCTCTGCTCAAAAAAACCCCCAAACCCAAAATGAGTAAGCTGATCAAAGACAAAGCTGGCAAGAAGATTAAAACCAGCTAGGTTCTTACAGGTGCCAATTGCTGAAAAAAATAATTTTGGAGAGATGACAAATTTGTATCACCAATCAGGAATGTCTTGAGAAAGGCTGAGAGGAAACTGGAGTAACCAAACAGCAGGAATAAGGCAAGCTACAAGAAGAAACCTTTTCCTCAGAAAACCTGAAGTGTCAAAATATAGTAAGCCTAAATCAAAACACATCATAAGCATGAGATGACTGCCCAAACAGAACATACAGAAAAAAAATAAAATTAATAAGAAATCACCCCTTAGAAGTATTTGTAACAGCAAGCCTATCAAGAAACTAAGGCCAGTTAGTTGGATGACGATGATATAAAAAGTGCCCTCAGAGAAGATAAGGCCCCATCAGGAGCTGAAATGAATTCTTGTCATCTGCCTGCCCTTTGGAAGAGGCAGGAGATCTTCCTCTACTGCAGCCTTTTTGCAAGGAATGAATAGGAGGGATCTGCCTGAACAGTAACAAGGCAATACGACCAAATGACGCTCAGAAGCCCTGGAGGAACTCAAGAGTGAAACTGCTGAATTATTAATTCTGATGCACAGCATCTTAGAACCAGCTTTGTGCCTGAGGACATGAACTTTGGAAACAAGATACGCAGTTTTAATGATCTGAGGGAAGACCTGTGGATCTGCAGGCTTGTGAGTTTGAGACCTCTCAAAAAGGATCTATTAGAACCAAAGAGGTACAAAGAAGTGAGGAACAGTGTCCACGTGAGCAAGGACGGATGCCTACTAAAATTAGAGTTCTTCTGCTTGGAAAAGAGGCAAATGGGAGAGAGATCTTTAGTCAAGATTTAAATGATTACTACAATCACAGTGTCATAAAATGTTTGCATTTTCCAGTGTTTCACATTGGTTATCAAATGAGGGCTATGGAGTATCAGCTGAAGATGGCAAATGCCAAGTTCAAAGCAGAAAAAGGATGCCTGGTGACTAAAACCAAACCTGGGATCTTCAGTAATGCTTTTGCATCTTCGACAGGACACTGAAACCCTCCAAAGCTCTTCCCTCCTCCCTTTCTAGAAACAAGAAATTGCTAATGTTCTGTGGTAAATCTTGGCCAGAATAAGAGTAATTTATTGCTTACTTTTCTTTAGCATGTTATGCACTTGTTTTTTCACCAACAATACCCAAACTCTACCATGATAATGTTTTAAGTAGTGGTATGAGAGAAACCATTTAAGTATTAGCCTTTTTTTTTTGTCAAAGTGTATTTTTAGTATTGATGACATTTTAATTGGCAGTGAATGGGAAGGTATGTCTCTTTTATTCTCCTTTACAGTTACAGATTCTCTTACTGTCTTTCCGTCTGGATGATGTGCTCTCCTCTCTGAGGGCTTCTCTGTGCCCCATTTTCTTCCCATTAGCACACTCTTTGCACCCATTTCCGTCTTCCTTCTTCTGAAGAGGAACCCCTTCTTGAAGCCTAAAGTGTAAAGCTTTGGTCTCCCTCAGCATGAGCATGGCCAACCTCATCACTGGATCTAGGGAAGCACAGCTGTGGGACTTGTTAAACATTTGAGCATTGCATTGCAATGATATAAATGCAGACCAAAGAGGAACTAACACCTCGCAGACACAGTCAACACACATGTAGAATATTCTTTAAAATAGCTAAACACCATAATATAACCCCATCATCACCAATCCATGGGATTTAACAAGCTGCTTTCCTCCTCTGTTTGTACTTATTTATATAAGGAACTGACAGAAATCATCATTTCCAAGTCTAAACTCTTTCCAAACACCTTATCATATGACATTCTATGCAGATGTTGATCAAGAAGTGTTTACGTCTGCCAAGAAAAATGTTCCAGTGAATTTTCTTTGTGTTTCATCTGCTGTTTGGGTGCTGTTTGCTTTCAGTTCTGAACAAAAATCTTTTATTCTGACTTGTTCTCTTCATCATCCACCATTTTTCAAACAAAATAGTAAAAACTTCAGCACAGCTTAATTTTTATTTTCGAGTTCGCACATAGATTATTTTTCTTTACATTCTGAAAATTTGCCAAATTCTGCATTTTTAAAACTTTAATTTTTTTATTACTATTTTTATTTTTATTTTGAGTGAATCAAAGGATTTCTCAAACTATTTTGAATTATAAGATTTTTACTGGTTTTTTTTCTGGAACAGTGTTTGAACAACCTGCCAAGGCATCTTCAGCTTTTTTAGGTATATACACATCCCTAAAATTGAAATATTTCTTCCTCTACCTAACTGTTATGAAAAGCAAGCTTTGTTTTATAGCTCCAGTCCTTTTCTGTTGGATTACGTCACCAGGTTTGTTGTTAATTCAAATAAAACAGTAGAGAAGTGGTGAGTTAGAAAACGGATGTTGGCACTCAGACTTTGCTAGGCAGAGGGGGAAAATATACAAAACTGCACAGTAGAGAAAAAAGAGGTTTGGAATCAAGAAGTACCAACTATAACGTTATTGAAATAAAGAGGTCCCATTGCCCTAGAGGCCTAACTGAAGTGAATGTTTGCTACATGATTTTTAGCACCTAAATAGGGTTTTGGAGACACAGCTCCCTTTAATATCTCCTGATATTCGGTGAGATACTGTCTTCAAGTATAAATAAAAAAAAAAAACCACAATGAAAAATCATTGGTGGGTCCCTGCTTAATTTCTGGCTATGGAAGCTGAAGTATTTGACTCCTATCTGAGGTTTCTTTTCACAGCCTCGGAGCCAACTTTCTATGCTTTAATGGATTATCCAGGCACTTTTATTCCAGTAAGAGCAGAGAGGCAGAATGACCCCACTTTTCAAATTAAAGAACCGTGTATACTTTTGAAGAAAGAATGAGCTCTAAGAGGATAGGGATGAAAAACTGCAGCAGAAAAAGACATTACTGACATTAGATCTATTATGCAAGTGGTTTTTACAGTACATTTGGCAGAGATCTGGAGGCTGGAAGGTGAAAAGGGGGATTTGGGGTGTGTGTGCGAGGGAATCTGGCGGCCCGTGAAGGGTATGGGGGAGTAAGTGAGGGGGTCTGGGGCCAACGAGAATGATTCAGGGGCTGGAGCACCTCTCTTATGAGTACAGTCAGAGAAGATTGGCCTGTTCAGCCTCAAGAACAGACGTCTGAGGAGGAACCTCATCAATGTGTATAAATATCTGAAGGGGGCTTGCCAAGAAGATGGTGCCTGGCTCCTCTTGGTGGTGCTGAGCAATGGGACACAAGAGACAGCAGAGAGAAACTGATGCCCAGGAAGTTCCACCTGAACATGAGGAAGAACTTAACTGTGTGGGTGACCATGCACTGGAACAGATTTGCACAGAAAGTGTGTGGAGTCTCCCTTACTGGAGATATTTCAAAACTGTCAGGACACAATCCTGTGCCATGCACTCTGGCACAACCCTGCTGGAGCAGGGAGGTGGGACCAGCTGAGCCACTATGGACCCTTCCAACCGGAACCATTCTGGGATTCTGTGGGGTGTTTTAGGGAGACGAGGGAGTCCATGAGAGATGGGGGTGTGTGTGAGGGGTCCAAGGGG
>VXAY01001714.1:1777-15962 GCA_013399855.1 Oxyruncus cristatus
GGTACTAATAGTTACCCTGAATAGGCAGGCTTGAAACTGTGATGTTTAAAGTAGGATTAATTTAAAGTGTATATTACAAGTCTCTATTTAATTCTTACTTACTGTTGTTACACACAGGGATTTTTTTGGTCACCTCTGCATTAAGGCCTTTCTTCATGGGAAGTAACTTCTCTGTAGCTACCAAAAAATGTATATTTATCATCAGGTAGAACTTGATAAAAGTTTTGAATGCAAATAAAAATCTGAATTCTTACAGTGGAAATTGAAGGTGTGCATACACATAGTTTAAGTAAGGAGAACATTGTAGGTCTCCATTAACACCGTTACTTTGCTTTTTACACCACAGGCACTTTTTTTAACTAGTTATTTTAGTGCAATTTCTCTTCTTCCTGTTGGAAGTAACCACAGTATCTTCTGTAGATCTGGGTTGTTTTGTTTTGGTTTTTTTTTTTCCCTCCCTGGAGTCAGTGGGAGTTTTTTCATCAATTTATGTGGCGGTTTGGATCAAACCTGTAACAGGAACTCAAGAAATGCTTTTTGTTATCAGCATAATAGTAACACTGGTGTTTTCACATTATTCTTGTCATAGACTTACTTTTTGTTGTTTGTATGTGATGCCTTCATTAAAAGAAAATTAGGTTAGAGAGCTGTGTTATTTTCAGAGTAACTGTTTGAAAGACTATGCAGGGGATAATTTTTAAGTACTGGGATAAAATTCTTTCCAGATCACCTTCATGCATAATTTTTATACAAAGATTTTGATATGAACTTGTTAGAAAACTGTCTTGTCTGAAATTGTGTGCATTTCAGGTAAAAGTTAAACGACTTCTTCTATGTTTGACTGCAATTTGATCAACTTGTCCTCATCTGTTTAAAATACAAGATCCTTCAGGGAAGAGTATTTGCTGATATAAAAAATCACCAAAATGGATCCTTCTGGTGTTCATAGATTTCATATCTATCTATCTATCTATATATATTTAAATACCTTTATGATGATGGTAAGAGCAGCATATTTTAAAGCATGACAACTTTATAAAATCTTCCCCTGCATGCAGAAGCAGCTTTTTGCAATGACTGGTTTCTTCTAATGTGTATGTCTGTAAGCATGCCCTTTACCTATTTTTTTTGTAAAATAATATATAGAGAGCAATTAGATATTTCAGAACTAATTGTATAGGGAGTTCAGCTGAACTTCTTTATCTCTCAGACTGAAACACCTTTACATATGGATCTCATAAATGGATAATAACTTCATTAGGGATGTAGCCAGTGAAATTTCTGCCAATCTTCAAAGGCAGGTAGTTAATGGTCAGGTAGTCTTTAAAAAAGAAAAAAAAATACTGAAATAATTCAGTGTATTAGTAGATAAAAATTTGGATTTGGTTACTGCACGCAACAAATTAAAACCTCTTATTTGTATCCATCACTGTTAGTTGTTACTTTCTACGCAAGCAGCTGTGAACATGAGAAAACAAGCGGAGGATGACAGAAGCTGAGCATACAGACCTTGAAAGCTGTACTCTTTCTAGGATAAAATTATCTCAAGGCACCTAGAAGACTGAGAGAATAATTAATATGAGGTGTAATTTTAACTTAGTTTCCCCACAAAAGCTACCTAGTGTTAAGAACACCCGTGGTTGTAAATGGTAAATATTCTTTGGTCACTCTTTCCACTTGGCTCAAAACTGGAGGTGAATCTTCAGCTGTGTCATAAATCATCTCCTTTGAAATGAAAAGTGTTTGTTGATTCACACAGCTGGATCTCTGCTCCATGAGCTGGGTTTCCATGTGAGGAATTATGTTTGGCCTGAAACTGAGAGGGGAACCCCTTCTTTCTGCTGCTCAGGTGTAGTATCACCTACCTGGTGAAGGATTTGGCAGCCTGTGCCATTAAACAGGAGCACCTCTCTCCTACCTTTGTATTCTGAATCTGAGAGATTCAGAAACCAACCTTCAGATTCCAGTACTAGTGATGAGTCTCTGTTTTAAGTGTGTGTGTCGTCCTTTGGCATCTCTTTGAGAAAACAGATTCCCAATATAGAGTTTCAAATTTTATTTTTTTTTTCCTCCTGGGAATATTTCTACTATATTACATGGCTGCAGTAAAGTTTGTCATGATTTCCATTACAAGCTCTTATTTTCAAAGGGCTTTGACTAGAAACTTTCAGGGAGTTAAAATTTCTTCAGCTGAAATTTTGACAAAGATTCTGTGTTTCATGAGGGCTATCTGACTTATTTAAGACTATTTTAGGATTATCAGAAGGAAACTCTTCTACTTTCTAACCCAGAGTTGCATTTTGAATATATGTTTATGCTCATGTCTCATCAAATTACTTCAAAACCACCAAATTTGACAAGTAGAGGAAAAATCAGTAGGAGTTTTGCACAGACGTGGAGAACCACAGATGATAATTTAGAGTTTCCCTAATTGCCCGGGGTTTTATACTTCAGAATGGTGTGAAGAAACATTCTAGTTCCTTTAAGGAATTTTACTTATGGTTTGAAAAAGTCACATGCATCAAGTCAGATCAGCTGGTGTAGACTGGTGTAATTCCTGGGGTGATGGTGCTAGTTTAAACTTACCTGGCCTGTTCACAGACTCATGGAATGGTTTGGGTTGGAAAGGACCTTAAAGCTCATCCGTTTCCACCCTCCTGCCATGGGCAGGGACACCTTCCAGTAGCCCAGGTTGCTCCAAGCCCCGTCCAACCTGGCCTTGGACACTTCCAGGGATGGGGCAGCCACAGCTTCTCTGGTCCAAGCTCCTATACTGTCATTTTAAACATTGAATTATATGTTTGCAATGTGGGGGCTGTTTCAGCAAAGGAGCAGTGGAATACCTGTATGACCCCAGAGTTGGAATTTAGCAGCAGGTAAAGGAAGTAAGTCTTTATATAAATGCTCAGTTTAAATTCTACTAAATGTCAAACTGACACTTCAGTACATAAAAATTTAAAGGGTTTCTTCCTAGAATTGGTCCCTTTTTAGGAGTCCTTAGACATCCAGGGTCTTCAGTGTGCAGTGGTTTTGCAGCCTTGGCTGCAAGTTCTTCCCCACGTATTCGTGCTGCTTCCCTCCCCTCCAGTGGGGCTTGGTAAGGGAGGTCTTTAGGAATTTCCACCCTTCACACACTGATTTTTTCGGAGGATTTGGGGTTTTGCTTCAGATAAAACATCTGAATGGTCAGGTTTTATTTAGAAAAGAAATTAACATACAACATAAAGCAAATTCAAGTTAAGGCAGTGAAACTTTTTTCAGCTTTTCTTTTGCAAAAATAGCTGAGCAGGGTAAAAAAAAAAGACAAAATGTAAAACCTTCAGTGTCATTTTTAACAGTATTAAGACAAAATAATTCAGGCAGAAATACATACCTCTATTTTTTTAAGTTCAGTGTCTTTTAGTGTTTGTGCAGGATTGTTAGGTTATTTTTTCTGAGCTGCTAGAGTTGACACTAAAAAACTAATCTTAACTTCAATAAAACAGGATTATGTTTGCCAGTTATGTTACAAATTGGAACATATTTATTACCACTGTTTTCTCTTGTTAATATATTTTATCTCTTCCTGTATCCACATACTGTAAATCTCTTTTTAAAATAATATTTCAAGGGCATTAAGAAATTAAATCCTAGCCCCAATGATACTAGTAGAAATTTTCTGCTGTTTTTAATGGGTCTGGCATTTCATCTCATTAAAAATTGAATTTACTCTGGAGTTTTTGGCCAGAGAATCCTTCAGACGACCTTAAGGGGAGTCTATGCCTGATGAGGGTGTGTAATTCAGGCCAGTTGAGTAGATGTTTTTAAAGTAATCAGGGTCTGCAGTGTGGCTGCTGCAGCTACACGTGGAGGCGCTGGAACAAACGCGCTGCGTGGTCTGTGCTGTAGAGGCCAAAACATTGGGGCTGATTGATAGAGATGGACAGTACCTTGCACAACACGGAGCTGGAAGCGGGTCTTTCTCAGAAGTTTTATTGGTCTCATGGTGTCGGATCAGCAAAAGGAAGGCACATGGAAAACAGGCTTGTGAAGTTAGGAGGGGTTTCGAGCACAGGCTGATGGAGGGGGGGATTATTCTGGACCACCAAAAAGCTGTGTCAGTCCTGCCAAGGGAAGATGCAGTTTGTCCTTGCAAAAATGTGATGTTTTCAGGAGGAGTGTGTGTTCGCTGCCTTTTCCTAATGCCAGTTGTGTTTACACGGGGAGTTATTTATTTTTATTTTTTTTAACCTGTCATGGTAAGGGTAAGATGGTTTCCAAAACCCTCCTGAGGCACTTTTGCAAGTGAAACTGGGGAAGAGATCTGGCTAATACATCTGTTACCATAATTAATGCATTGTTAGGCAGCGTCACAGAAAATAAATCTTTTACGGGGATATAAAGTGGATGACACTTCGCAATGTTTTCAATCCACAGCCATATTCCATGTGCCTTTGCTTAACGCACAATGAAAAATTCTTTATTATCTTTATTTATAATTTGGTAAAAAGAATCTGAGATATTTTCCATCTAGTAATCAAAAAGCTTGAAAGAATGAATGTTGTTCAGCAAGACTTGAATTTTTGAGATCTCTTTTCATGTGATACATTTTAAAAATTACTCAGTCTGAGAACAGGTAATAATTTGATCATATTGTTTTGATTTTATTTTATTGTCATGGTTTAAAAAAACCCAAATGCAAAAGCTTTACTGTGTGAAATGAAGGAAAATGTGAGGAAAGTGGATTCACTGATAAAGTTCACTTTATAATTTCAAAGAGAATGTTGTTACACTACTATTGATTTTATTGTATTTACAATGTATTATTTGCTTAACCTTGTAAATTTAGAAATGTAACTACTGTAACCTGGAATAAATAAATAAATATAAATAGCAATGAAGTGTTTCATGTTGCTAAACAACATAAAAAAGCAGAGATGATCTGCCCCCATCCCCCTCTGGGAATTGTTTTAGGGTTGAGCTAGTTTGTGCCATTTGAACTTCACATACTTTTGCAATGGCAGATCTGGGTCATGTTTTAATTAATACCAGGTTTGTATTGCTTATCTAAAACAAAAAAACCTGTCACTTATAGTCTTGTATATCAATACTTTCTGTTTGGATCAGTTACTGATGTGTCTACTATAAAGCTATTTTGACAAGTCACTTAAGATAAATCTTTTAGATTTTGGCACACTAAATATGATTATTTCTTTTACAGTAATGATCAGCTGATCTTAAAATTTATATGGGTAATAAAGTCCATTCTGTGTTTTGTGTAATCTTGCAGGAAGTGGGGTTATCTCCTAAATTTAAGCGCCAGTTGTAAATTAGGGCATTCTTAGGTATTTTATGATCTTAAAATGTCTCAGTATTCTCATTTGTTAAATAGAAATAAATGCAATTTAGAGTACTGATATTGAGACCATCACATTCACAGCAAAGTTGTTGAGGTGAGGCTTGCAATTACATCTTGTGTAGCCTTTTCAGCAGTTGCACGTTTAGCAAAAGCATTCCTAGGCACTGTTTTTAAACTCCCCAAAAAATCCACCACTTAAAAGTAGCTCAGTAATTGGAGGGGAGTGTTGTTTTTCAGCAGAGCCCATCTCCTCTGCCTGTTAGCCTTCAGCAAGCTGCAGATCTCTGCCTGCCTCAGTTTCCCCAGTGGGCAAATGGAGGTTAATAACCACCTTGGAGCTCTTCCAGGTCCACTAATGGAAAGCTTTTTGTAAGAACAAGGTGCTGTAATTATTGCTGCTGTTATTATTGTACCTGTTCTGTGTGTCTTAAAGCTCAGGGAGATACATACACCTAAATATGGCTCCGTGTCTCTCCCTTACAGAGTCACTGACGCCTCCAGAGGGCAATTCAGACCACAGAAATTAGGCTTTTAATTTCGAAACTGTTTTAACCAGGATAGTCCTCTGGAGATTTCAGTCTTTTTCCACTACTTGTAGAGGAAACATAGCCAAGTTTATATGCTGTTTCTAAGGCAGAAGTTCCTTTTGCCAAACTTGAGCACTGTGAAAGTGAGGCGTCTTGGGTAAGGCGGTGTCTAAGCTCTTTCTGTTTGATGGGGAAGGAGGGGACATGGAGATGGTCCAGGCTGCAATTTCCAGGATGAGATTACCAGGCTGAACTTCCTCTCTCCGGCTACGGTGGGAGGGAGTTTAGGTGATGAGCTCAGCACTGCATGACTAAATAAGAAAGCTAAAGAGAAATAATGTCTTATAATCCCAGAATGGTTTGGATTGGAAGGAACCATAAAGCTCATCTTGTTCCAACCCCGTGCCATGGGCAGGGACACCTTGCACTATCCCAGGTTGCTCCAAGCCCTGTCCAGTCTGGCCTTGGACCCTTCCAGGGATCCAGGGGCAGCCTCAGCTTCTCTGGGCAACCTGTGCCAGGACCTCACCAGCCTCACAGGGAAGAATTTCTTCCCACTATCCCATTTAACGCTGCCCTCTGGCAGTGGGAAGCCTTCCCCCTTGACCTGTTTGTCCAGGCCCTTGTCCCAAGTCCCCCTCCAGCTCTCCTGGAGCTCCTTCAGGTCCTGGAAGGGGCTCTCAGGTCTCCCTGGAGCCTTCTCTTCTCAGGTGAATCCCCCCAGCTCTCCCAGCCTGGCTCCATAGATTTCAAGGACTAAATTCCCCATTCAGGTTCTGCCAGCTAATACCTTGTGTTTCCTGTGCAGTTGATACTAAGGCTGAAATTTTATGGTTGATTCCTCTCTTTTTGCCTGTGCTGCCATTACAATGAAGTAAAGGGTGACAGGAGTGTGGATCTTACAAGGTTGTTTAGATTGCTGAGTGCTGAGATGTGGCTCTGTGAAAAGCATGGGAGCAGGTAGCAGATGAGAAATTATTGAATTTTCTCTGTTGCAAGCTTAAAATGAGAGCTGATATGTGTAGACATGGATTTTTGTGCTTGTGAATTCTGATTCAGTTGTTCTGAGTGGAATTGGTTTTGATGAGCTGTGTAAATTAAGGGAGAATTGGACACTTGGAAATGCTGTCCCCGTGATGACCTCTCCCTCTGAATTCTTCAAAAATGAAGAAAAAGAGCAGACTTTCCCTCCCCCTGTTAGCATTAAATGTCAACAGCTGTATTTTGCTGCTGGTACTTATTAACTTTCAGCCTTGCCTTTTTCAAGCATTTATTGCTTTAGAAATGAATTAATGCTTGTCACCAGGGAAATATATGTCTTCTAGCTATCTTGGGTTCTCAAAAGATGCAATTTCTCTTGAGTAGATTGTTTAAATTACTGACCAGGGAACCTCCTAATTGTTCTACATTAAGTTTTGGTTCTGGCATTGTTTGTTTTGATGTCTGTTTTTTAACCTGTTGAAATCCTGTTACAGTCAGTAATTATTTGGAGTGTCTCTGTTGTAAAGAAAAGATGATGAATTACACCTTTGGTTGTAGTTAATCCTTTTACTTTTTCAACCTGAAAGCATTTTTTCCACTTTATTTCCTAGCTGAAGCCAGTTCTCCTTATTTTTTCCTGCCACACATTCACTTTGCATCACATCATTGGAGGATCACGTAGTTGGTTAGGAAAGTATTATTTATTTATTTATTTATTTCCACACATTTAACCACTTCTGTCCCATCCACATAGCACTCAAAAAAGAAACAGTCTTTTGGGAACAGAGGAGTTTTAGAAGATACATTTTTTATATGCTTTCACTGCAACTTTCATCTGGTTGTAGTTGTCTGCAACTTACTGGGGTTTTTGGTTGTTTTGGTTTTTTTTCTTTTTTTTTTAAACACATGTAAGCATTTATAGCTTATTTCATCTTTTATAAATGTTGGGAATCCCAGGATTTGTTGCAGCATCAGGGCCATTATCTTGTCTTTGTAGGTCATTTACTAGTGATAGGTATGGATAAACTCGGAGTCGGGTGCCTTTAATTTCCAAATCTGATCCGGAAAGGCAAGGCTGAGAAAAGCAAAAAAGTCGATCTCTGCTGTGACTGCTTCGTAAATAGGCACCTTGTTTGGGTTTTTTTCCCCCCACAGATTGTTAAATTGGTGGCTGTTATGCTGACAAATATAATTGCAGTATGTAAATCATATTGAAAATATTTTTGTCTGTTTGATGTATACTGAATTTAAGCTAAGTTATAAGGTGTGCTGTTTGGAAGTGTGGAAGATACAAGAGTGGAGCTACAGATAACAAGTTTATGCTTGTATTTCCTACTGATGAAGACTTTCACACAAGTTATTTCTATGGGTAGGTGAAGAGAATATCACTCTGCATGTATATACATTTATTATACATTTTTGCATGATTATACATGTAGGAGTGGTACAATTTTGACTTGAGACTATTGGTGCCTTTTGTCTAAATACAAATTTTACTCGTTTAGACACGTCTATCTAAAAATCAAATTTCGCTTCTGCTTTTTGAAGATCTGAGCAAGAAGCGAGAGAAACCAAAGCCTGAAGGAACAGTCCAGAGCTCCTGAAATTTTAGATAACCCATTGAAAAAATGGTCAAATAGTCAATATTGTACTTGACCCTCGTATCTTCTGCACTCGACTGTTTATTTTTATAGCTCACATTATATATGTTCACGCTGAACTCTGATGATAAGACTGAAGGAAAACATGCCTCTCATGACTCAGTCTGGTCGTAACTTCTGCATGTAATTTAATCATCAGCTGCCACAAATAATTAACTGAACATCAGCCAGCTTAATTCTGAACTCGGTATGCCATTATTTTGTAATTGCCTTTTAAAAAGACAAAGATTGCCTTTCAGTTAATTATCAGGGCTTCTGTTCCAGTCATGATCATCAGCGTTTCACGTTGCGAACAGTTTGGTCTTTAAATACATTGGCATTTAACTACTCATTTATTTTTGTCGGGTCTGTTTTTAAGTTTGTAATGTAACATCGTTTCATGGAATTGTTGTTTTGGAGGCAGGTCTGATCGGAAATATTTTGTGAATTTCTTTGTACCTCGGTGCCAAACTGATCTTTAGTCGACTTGAGCAATATCTCACTCTTTAATGAAAAATGTGTTGCTAACCACAAAATAGACTTTTTCTGAAGATAGTGAGTTGAATTATAGTTCAGGCACCAAGCTACTAAAACACCCCCTGCCAAAAAAAACCCACCGGAACTAAAAAAACCTGGGAGAAACAGCTTTTCAGAGAAGTAAATTCAAGGCTTTTATTTCATCGTGTTCTTTCTGTCTTCAGCAGCCACTTAACTCCCCTAAAAGAAACCAGTTTTTTTCCTGGGAAGGCTTTTCATTTTATTCTTCGTGACTTTTAAAGATTTCTTTAGTCTCTTTGTAACTCTGAAGGTCGTGTCTTCCTGAACACACTCTTAGTTTATGATTATTTTGTATTATCCCTTACGAGTTACACCCTCCGTGTATCGCACAAAAAAGTCCTGCTCAACTTCCAGAGCCTCCCTGGGGTTAAAGAATTGCAGCAGCAAAGCTGCTGAGCTTTGGCCCAGCCTGGGTTTCTATTTCATTCTTGTTTTTGTGGATGAAGCCTTGGCCCAAAGAAAGTTATGATCCTCTCATTTGGGGATGGGGAACTCCAGGCACTTTCATCCACTCTGAGTTAATAAGCTGTAGCTGGGGCAAGGCATTGGAGCTTAAACACCCACATCCTTCCAGAATTGCATTATTTATCCATTCTCTCTGTTTTCACATTAATCTTTGTCTTGAATTTGCCTGTTTTTTTTTCTGAGCCTCTTCTGTTTCTAGCATGCTTTCCAATTATAAGTGATTTTCATTCATCACAAAGAATTTAGTTGGTGCTAACAAAATAGATCAAAAATAGCTTTCTGTTATTCCTCAAGAACAGATTTCAGAATCACGTAAGCAATTTTATCTCCCTCTTTCCTCTTCTATTATGGTGGCCAAAAATGTATATGGTAATCCTATTGAGTGAAAAGCTTATTTATCATTGTAAATATACTTTTGTTTCTTGTTATTCTTAAAAAGAAAAACCAAAACAAACCACCAAAAGACATTGCAATTTTGAAAAATTCCCCTGCCCATGACAGGTTAATGTCATGACAGGAAAGTTGCCTAATGTTAAATTCATTGTGACTGGATCAGTTATATGAAAAAGTTAGTTTTACTCTATCAGCCCTAATAAAGTACTGTAACCTCTCACTTGACTTTTGTAAGATTCTCTAGATAAATACCTTGTCTGCCAAATTTAATGTCCTGTAACTTATTATTTTTTATTTTAAACTGGAGGTTTTATCCTTTTAAGATTGTAAATGTAACATTTTCAGATATGGAGGTGTTTGTGGGTTAATGTAAAAGGCAATACACAAATAACTGATACTTTGATAAAAGTGTTTCTCTTACACTTGTGTTTTCTGTGTATGCAAAGGTTGAAATGTCTCTGTAATCTCAGGCTGTGTTCATTAACTGAAGTTTAACAATTCATATAATTCATCACTATAAACTATAAGAGCTCCACGTAGGATGTTGCATTAATCCTTAAACAAATTATTTGTACTTTCAGAGGTGCCTTCCACGCTTCTAATCCGTGTTGCCT
This sequence comes from Oxyruncus cristatus, assembly GCA_013399855.1. Taxonomy (NCBI): domain Eukaryota; kingdom Metazoa; phylum Chordata; class Aves; order Passeriformes; family Cotingidae; genus Oxyruncus; species Oxyruncus cristatus. The sequence continues at coordinate 12,294 of VXAY01001714.1, forward strand.
TTCTCTCCTGCAGATGGACCCCCCATTGTGGCTCACTATGATATATCAGACACAAACTCGGACCCAGAAGTGGTAAATGTGGACAATCTCTTGGCGGCTGCAGTAGTTCAAGAGCACAGTAGTTCTTTGGGAAATCAAGAGTCGGGATCTGCCTGGAGAAGCAGAGGGCTGCTGAATGAAATGAGTGCTGACACAGGTTTGTTTAAATTCTCCTCCTCTGACATTGGTTCCAGCATCGCAGTTGGTGTCTCCCCCTTTCTTGCTCTCAGTACTTTTTATAGTTTAGACAGCTGTAAAAGCTCCCTGTGTGGATTTTGTGAGAAGACAGGGCAGGTGCTTATTAAAAAGGTGTGACATCTATTCCAAAGTAAAACTGACAAAAATTGACAAAAATTCCTGCAATGTATTTTTGACGCTAATTTTCTTATTAATTTTTTTTTTCTCGTCCTTTTCCCTCTAATTACTACTGGGAGCTTAGATGTGGGGTTTTGTTGTTGAGAGTTTTTTTAAGTGAAAGTGAACTAAACTTGTTCCTGAATGATTGATTGTGATGGCCCATGCCACCAGCCAGTCAATGGTCATAATCTCATTTATTTTACATACTGGAATTGTCTGTGTATGTCTTTTATTTTTGTTTGTCTCTTTATATCTTTAAAATACAAGCATTAATTCTTTCCATATTCCATCTGCATTTCCAGCATCCCTTAGAAAATTGGACAGCCCATCATCAGGTAAAGATGAAGGGTGAAAAGATGCTGGTAGGTGGGCTTAGCATCTAGAGACAGCAAGGAAATTCCCTTCAGGAAAGCAAGAGCAGGAATAATGTGGAAGAATTCAGAGAAGTTCATGTAGCTCATAAAAATTGTTCAGCTTCACTTTCATAATTCTTCACTAACAAAAGAGTTAAACAACGGCGTGAAACGTTGCTGTGTTTTGGATGCCACCAGGGAGTATTTCCTATCGACTTCATCCCACAGCTTGGTGTGCCAACACACTGCCTTCCTTTCCACTTGGTATTTTAATACCCACCTTAGGATTTTTAGCTGCATAAGACACAGTCTTTCCTGCTGTGGTGGAGCACAACGGGTTTGTGTTCTGTGCTGTGTTTTCCAAACAGGGCACCCACACTGGGCATCCACACTGGGAGTGTCGTGGTGGCTCTGAGATACTTCTCATTCTCTATATGGCTGAAAGAAGTACAAATATGTGCCTTTTTAAAAGAGATATTCCATCACTGTGGAGTTGACAAGTCCATAATTTAAATATGAGAATCCATGTGCATTATTTTCGCTGTTGCCTGTGGCTGGATGTTGTTCCAGCCTTTTTGAAGCTCATATGTGTTTTCCAAGCTCATTGGTATTTTTTGCAGGATAGCAGCTGACTGGCAGCTAATTGTCCACTAACAAGCCCAGTCCTTCATCAAGTGATTTTTAAAACAATTAGAACAGCTGAAATCACCTGTATTATATAGCATTAATGGATTGGTACTGCAAAGGAGTATAAGGAAATAAAAAGTAATGTTTCTCACCCAGCTGTCTTCCACTTTCCACCTAAAATGCTGCAGTGCTGGTACAATTTTTTCTTCCTTTCTCCACCTGTATCCAAGGGGACTTGCAAGGAAGAGGCTGGTAAAAGAAAACTAGAAAACTTCAGGAGACTTCTTCACCCCTGGCCCTGTGCGAACGTGTTCATGTGGATTTGGTCCTTGTGCCTTGGCCATGTCAGCAGCTGAGAGGATGAATCTCTTTTTCCTCCTGCACACACCTTGCCCCAGAGCCCTGCAGCTTTGGTATACATCTGACTGCACCTTTGTCAGTCCTGGCCTTTTCCTACCCTGTCTGGGGTTGCACACTGGGAAAGCAGAATTTTCAGATCTTGCACCTTGTTCACAAATTTAATCTTCAGCCAGCATCTAGTTTAGCAGACATGAAAGAATGTGTTCCCATGGGAAAACAACAACATAAGCTCTATCTCAGTGAAAAATCTTACTGTGTTGTCACATCTTTGTGCACGGGCAAATATTTGGGGCTGTTTTGCAAGCCCTGGTGTTGTAGGGCAAACAAAGCATCACGCTGGGCGTCGTCACAACATTTGTGCAAAGAAATTAACAGCGTGGGCATGTTATAAGGCATGAAATTTGTATGGCCAGAGGCTGTAAATCTGTCTGTGTGCTGTAATCCTGATTTACATCAGCTAATCCTGCAGTATTTACTCTGCTAATCGTGGTTTCACTACTGCTGATTATCTTTTTGTTGTCAGAACTTTAAGTTATGGTAATATATGAAAGCTCTTTTGGGATTCCAAATTTATACCTCTGGGGCTTCTTTTTGGGGCAGTTTAAGAGCTGCTCTGCTTTACCCCTCTGTCAGAAATTAGCCTGTCTAGAAAGAGGTGCAGAAGGGTGGTATGGCATTAATACAAGATACTACAGCCATGCATTTCCACCCCACTGCCATGGGCAGGGACACCTTACACTATCCCAGGTTGCTCCGAGCCCCATCCAACCTGGCCTTGGACACTTCCAGGGATCCAGGGGCAGCCACAGCTTCTCTGGGCAACCTGTGCCAGGGCCTCACCACCCTCACAGCCAAGAATTTCTTCCCAGTATCTTATCTAACCCTGCCCTCTGACAGTGTGGAGGCACCAGCACATGAATCAAAGTCTCTGAGCACTCCCATTTGATGTTTCACTGTCTGCCCAGCCACTTCCAATAGAGAAATACCCATGACCCATTTTTGGGCTTTCTGGCAGTCAGTGATATTTGCCAAGAAATGTTCAGTTGAACTGTAATGTTAGGAAAAGTCTGCCTGGGCTATCAGTTCATTTTAGGTTCAGCTGACAAACATTTTTTGTCTTGTGAGGTGGAAATTACTCCTTCAGGTACCTGGCAGCACATGGGTTGTCCTTCCTTTGCTAATCCTGATCAGATGTTACACAAGGGGTCTTGGCTTTCCAAAAGCTGAACGTGAAGCGTCTTTGTCCCTACAGGAAAGGTGGAGAGAGACTATTTACAGGAGCATGGAGTGACAGGACAAGGGGGAATGGCTTCCCACTGCCAGAGGGCAGGGTTAGATGGGGTAGTGGAAGAAATTCTTGGCTGTGAGGGTGGTGAAGCCCTGGCACAGGTTGCCCAGAGAAGCTGTGGCTGCCCGTGGATCCCTGGAAGTGTCCAAGGCCAGGTTAGATGGGGTTTGGAGCAACCTGGGATAGTGGAAGGTGTCCCTGCCTGTGGCATGGGGGTGGAATGAGGAGAGCTTTAATGTCCCTTCCAAGCCAAAGCATTCTGTGATTCTGTTTGCATCTTTTCCAAGTGCTTAAAGCAGTCATTAGAAGGTTTCCCTGGCACTTTTTTCAAGTTTAATTTCTTCTCTCTTTGTCCTCTTGATCTGCCTGGGGGTATAATCAGTTCTGCATGTTCGCACACCTTTGAAATCCTGGGGATCGTTATTGCTTCCTCCTCCTCTCATCTTCTGAGGATGTGTCCACTCAAACTAGATACACATAAAATATTCACCTCCTCTCAAATTGCCTGCTCAACAAATGATTGTTCCCCTGTGTAATACAGCTGAGCAAGTGGTTTCTTCTAAGAAGTTGGTAGTGTCACCTACTTCAGGCCTGCCCACCACCCCTCAGGCTAATGATAGACAGTAGAATTAATTGTCTTCTCTT